>JAOTAV010044352.1:0-17373 GCA_026546445.1 Cyclargus thomasi
AATACGAAACGAGAATTAGCGACTCAGAGATCGCAACACGGAACGCGACCGAGCGTGACGGGCGCGAGCCCAAGACTGATCCACAACTTTTTTGACAGATCCTTCATACAAAATCTGTGAAATAAAGTTGTATCTGTCAAATGAATAGACTATCTGTAAATGGTGAAACAGGCCCTGTTCGAGTGATATATAAAAAGTGATAAAACTTTAGGGTGTGTATGTGCTGCTGTGATGAAAGGGAAAAAAAATCAATTTGTATGGTCTCGAAAGTTTTACCACTTTTGTAACACTCTGTATATAAAACCATAATTCTATACTAATATTTTTTTATGATATTTTGGTGGCAAGCGACCAGAAGGGTTAACTTATGGAAAGCAACTGCAGTCGCCCATGGACACTCGTAATATTCGAAGAGTCGCAAGTGCATTGCCGGCCTTTATGAGGGAAAAGGGGTAGGGGGATTAGGGAAGTTGGGGCACCGGTAAACTCACTCACTGAACGAAACAGAGCATAACACCGTTTCACGCTATTTTATTGTGAGGCCATGGTATCACTCCGGTCGAGCCGGCCCATTCGTGCCTAAGCATGCCTCTCCCACGGCAATGATCATCCTCAATATAAAGCTGAAGAGTTTGTTCTTTTGAACTGCTGGCCGAAATTGAAAAATTGTTTTTGTGTCGGTTAGTCCATTTATCGAGGAAGGCTATAGGCTATATAACATCATGATACGACCAATACCAGCCGGTTAATTCATAAAATTTTACACGGACGTAGTAACGGACAACAGCTAGTTATTTATACGACATTTATTTGTTTGAATTTGAATGTTATATAGTAGAATTGAAAAGACATAAATTTTGAATTTAAAATTTATTAGTATAAAAAGAATTATGTAATGTGGGTTATATTTGTAAATTGATAATAGAATAAAGGCTATTTTTATTTTATTTTATGTATGAACAGGTATATCCCGGACCGCGAGTTCGAGCCGAACGTGATCGCGAAGGTGTCCGGGGCGTGCGAGGGCTTGTGCCGCTGGGTGCGCGCAATGCACGTCTACGACCGCGTCATCAAGGTCAGAACAATCATATACAGTATACACGAAGGATAGGCCACAACATGCTCTCGCCCAATCTAGACCACAATCTATACAAAACGCTTTCGACTAACCCACTTATTTATAATAAAAATATTTAAACAAATTTATCAAGGTTCGCTGTCCCTTTCTGTCGTGTAACGTTTTTAATATTCCAGAAAGGGACAGTGAACCTTGATTAGTTAAACACTGTTTAAATATTTTTATGAATAAGGGGGTAATCATTGTCACTTTGACTAGATTAGGAGAAAACACTTATAGCGAGTCAACCTTAAAATAATATTTTTAGCACATATTTGTAAGTATGGACGTGTAGATGTTTGTAACTCTTACAAGTAAAAGGCTACTGAAGAGATTTGATTACAATCAGGTATGATATTAGCTGAATCCTGGATTAATACATTAGGTACTTTTCCTAAGGAAAATATTGTTTTCCCTTACTAACTGCAGGGCATATCTTGTAAGGCCATAAGTGTATTTGATTGTGACGCTTCTTATCCGTCGTGTTTATGTCCAATCTTATCTATCTTTTCACCCTAGCAGTATTGTAACTGATCCAAAGACTTCTGTCGCAGGGCAAGAGTATACAGCTTTATTATAAGAATTTGACAAACTGTCTAATAGGTTTGGTCAGAATTTGGTTCACTCTAGCAGTGTTGTAACCGATCCCAAGAATGTAGTCGTAGGGCAAGGGTGGCTAGGCCACGTACACTCACACACACTCGCACACTCTCCAGCACAGAACACACACAGACACACACAAACACACACAACGATTGTAGGACTCATAACACATTGTAATTTCACACATCTTCAAAAATTCCACCTACTCTGATCCCAAACATAACAAATTGTTCCTATTTTGTAAAGTTGTTAACTCCTAAGTGACCCCTTAACCCATGGTAACCTAGTTAGGGCACAAGTATCCTGGTATATTATTTTGCAACCCAATCCAAATAACTGTAAGAAATTGTAATGTTTTGACGTTTCTCGTCAATAATTTTTTTTAATTTTTGTATTAAATTTTTCGTAACTGTCTAACTCAGCGCTCGCAAGAATCGAATATATAAAATTCTCGCGTCACAATGTTTGTCTTCGTACTCCTCCGAAACGGCTTTACCGATTGTAACCAAATTTTGCATGCAAATTCAGTAGGTTTGAGAATCGGCTAACATCTATTTTTCCTCCCCCTAAACAATTTTTTTCAATTTTTTTTTATTAAAAAAAATAAAATTGAAGTTCTATAATTTTGTCCCGTATGCACACTAATTTTATGTTAAACTATTTATAATGTAAGAGATATTGAACTGAGTATATGGTGTTCGTTGCGCAGGTGGTGGGTCCCAAGAAGGCTGCGCTGGCGGCAGCGGAGGCGGAGCTGCAGACGCAGCTGGACACGCTGAGCGGCAAGCGGGCACAGCTGCAGACGGTGCTGGATAAGCTGCAGGTATGCTATACCCTAAATTGAGCTCAGTAACCTAGTAGTATCTACACTATCTGTGACTTTGGCTACTTGGCAGTACTTGGCAGTAACATAAAAAATATTAGAAACTACACGTCACCCGCAACTACGTTGCGCCTAAATTAATTTCATCGCGCGGGAACCATACATTTTTCCAGCATTAAAAGTATCCACCAGTCACCCTAAAAAGGTCACTTCGCAATATTGCTAAGAGCAATTCATTTTGTAATTTTTCTTCCAAATAACTACTAATCTTGCAAAACAATGATTTAAATTGATGTTCCAGTAACTATTTTATCAAAAATATTCGATTTTATAACAAAACGTATCAAAACGAATTGCACATCAATATCCTTGCAATGTTGCTATTACGACCTTTTTAGGTCCCCTGATCATTCTGGGGTGGGAATGTCATTATGGTTTGCAGAAGCCTGTATTGTTTGTTTCTAAAGATGGGGGCTGGGGCCAAGATACGTGACTTTTCTCTGCTTAATGGTACGAACAATTTCTACTATCTTACGCATACGCTTAAGTACTTCGGCGTTTTTAAAATAAAACATGAGCCCGTAAAAATAGCTTAGATACAGCTTGTCAAGATAGGGTCGAAACAAATACGCCCTTTTTGGCAAGCTGGCTGTACGCATGACTAATTCCTAGTCTCCATGCCATTGAAATAAAGAAAAAAAAAAGAAATGTCATGTTCTAATCGTGCATGTGTTTTTTTTTACGGTACGGGAAATGTTCGTCTGATACCATAGTATCCCTAATTAGTCTGTGAGGCTTTAGGTTTCATTTTCTAGCGACATTGCTGTAGCGTCCATGTCGCCGCCGATCTGTAGTGGCGTATAGCAAAATGAAACCTGTCGCCTATGTCATACAGTGATATTTTATGGGGTGGAAATAATCTCGTTTACGGTGACGGCGTGCGGTGGACAAACGGCGTAAGCGTTCCTTGAACTGCACGGCAATGCGGTCTCGGTGCTTATGACATTTTACGTCTAATCTATTAATTTCGAAAACGCTTCTGATTTACTGATTCGTATATATATATATATACACAGTATGTGAGTACTTGTTATAACATTATTATCAGTTTTGGTTCGCTGTCCTTTGACATTGTATGCGGGTAACAATGTTATATATTGTTATATTTTTCCTATTTATGTTTATAAATCCTTATCAGTTTTTCTGTTGCGCCACTAATATGATTAGAGTTAGTTATTTAAATTTAAAGCTATAAAAAATATATATTTAAATAATTAAAATTAACTTACAATTAAATTAATGCTACTAAAAAATATTAAACTCTCCTTGGTAATTGTAAACTCAATGAAAACTTATAGGGTTCTGTACTGAACGATTTAGCTAGAGTGTCTAAAACTTTAGCATTGACTAACGTCGGCGCGTCAACCGCCCAGAGATAGTCTATGTGGTTGAACTCCGGATCTGGTATCTTGTACGTGTCTGTGCTAGGTACCCTGTCATGAAGCATCAGAATATCCTTTTCGCTCGAGAGCAAATCATTTTCTGACCACATCAAAGTTATAGGCAGGGTTATCTTATCCAAATCGTACTCGGGCGGCGTTTCGGTGTTGTAAACTTGCATATTGTTCGATCCGTAGTCGAATTGCTGGAATTTTCCACCGGAGACAACCTCCTGGGCGAAGTGTACGGCGGTCTTCCAAGACGTCCCCGTGCCAAGGTTCGACATGAACACGGGTAGGAGGGACTTGTTGAACTGCTTCTCGTTGTAGCCGCAGATGTAGAAGACGACGTTTTTACACACCACAGAGTCCATGCTCTCCGCGTCGCAGGTGTTCGTCAACCTGCCCAAAACCGACTGCTTCGGCACGAACTCGTGGGATCCGTACAGCATCTCCATGTACGCGACGTTGCTGGCGGCCGGCGCGAGACTCTTCAGAGGCGATTTTATATCGGACATGAAAACTACGGGTGCCAGAGCGATCCCCGACTTCAGAATCCTATTGTACTCCGGCCTCAAGGTCAGCATCGCGAATAGAATCGTCGTGCCCATCGAGTGGCCGATATAAGCTATTTCCGTCTCACCCTTGACTTTGATGATGTGGTCGATGACGGCGGGGATGTCGTGCAGCGCTATGTCGTGCCAGGAGAAGTTCCAGTAGGATTTGGAGGTGTTCTTAAGCTTGGAGTGCTCCTTGGCGTACCTGTTGCCGCGAACGTTGGACATCCACACGTCGTAGCCGGCGTCGGCCAGCACGTACGCTAGCCCCTTCTCGGGACCGTTGAGGATCCAGTCCGCCGAGCTAGCGAACAGGCCGTGCTGTAAGAGGATCGTCTTGTGTGTAGTTCTACCGCCATCTTTCTCCCGCAGTATTCTGTGCACGTTAATCAAGTACCCCTGGGACATGATCATGTGCGTCTCACACGTGTATCCGTGGCTGGTGACTATAGCTGGGACAGACAGCACTAAATCAGGATTTTCCATTTGCGCGCCTGGTTCGTCTATGGGAAGATAGGACCAGGAGTCTATGACCCTCCGTCCATTGGACTTGACGCTCTCGACGTAGCTGTTGATGTCGGCGCTGATCTTCTTGGTCTGGTTGTCGAAGTAGTCGTTGACCGAGTTCTTCATCCTGACGGCCTCCTCGTAGCTCGAGTTGAAGGCGCTCTCGAGGCGGTTCTTCTGGGCCTCGAAGAACGACTTCATAGTCTCGGATTGGTACACCAAGAAGTTCTGCAACGGGTCGGCTTCGATGGGCCGGCCTAGTACGGCGGCGGAGTAGAGAAGAATGAGGCATGCTCGCGCGATCATGGCTGATATCAACTGGCCTCCGGACGAGCTGGATCCGTCTCGGTGACCTATCCGGGTTAGATATCGCATCAATACAATAACAATTGAAATTCCGAGTTATGTAAAAATTGTGACGCACTTGACATGTTATTATTATTAAAGTTTTTTAATGTCCAGATTCGTGGTACATAAGGCACGTAGAAATCCCAACCTGGTTTCTTTGTCGTGTAAGAAGAGCAATTGGCGGTACATAAGCCTAACTTTGTTCTCTATTATAATTTACTTAAGATTTTTTATAGAAGCGACAAACGTCCAAACAATCACCCGCAGCATTGACCCGAGTGGAATCCGGAGCTATGTTATTGTTTGGACATGTAGTCCAGTAACCTCTGTCGTCCTCACGTCGGTCGGGCGGTATCTAGAGTGTTGTAGCAATATATTATAGATAACGATACACCTTAATCAGCTAATATTACGCGTACACATTGCGACATTATTAACGGACTTCAAAACGAGAGCCGTGGGACGGCCATGCATTGGCACGAACGGGCTGGCTCGACCGGAGATAATCGGAGAAATACCATGCTCTCATAGAAAATTGGAGTGTAACGCAACTCTTGCACTTGACGAGTGGGTATACTGGAGGTAACTCCCTACCCGATATTCTTCCTTAGAGAAATAGGAAAAGGGGATCCTTTTCCTATTTCTCTCTTGATCCTATAACTTTTCCGATGTTGCGATTTTCAATGCGCGACAGTATTTGCTTTCCATCAGGTGACTCGTTTGCTCGTATTTATAAAATATTATGCTCGTATTTATAACCTTATTTGATAAAATAAAAAATTATAGGGATTTCTCACCTCTATCGTCCTTTCTTAGTCGTCGTCCTTATCCCTTATCTCTAGATGGGGTCACAAGTAGGTAAACTTTCAGCTTTTATATAAACTAACGAAAGCATCTGTCGCACTCGCTTTACTCTATTACAGTTAAGTAATTAATGACTGCACATATTCGAGTGTGACAGTTAAATATGCAATGTGCACGCACCGAGTATGTGTCCATTTATTGTTTATCAACGTGTATAAAACGTGTGGGATTTTGAATTCGCGTAAAATCCCGTATTAAAATAGGTAAATATTTCAGTAAATTCTAAAAATTAACATAATGTTATCTTGGGGTGAAGGCAACGAGCGTTATGTGGTGTGTCTTGAGTCGTAGAATTTCGGTGGCGTAAATTTTTTGCCAACTGGCAGGAATTCAATGGACCGACTGGATCGAAGGAATATCACGAACTTTTCGAAAACCAGCGTAAAATAGCGCTTAATCCCTCTTTAAGGTACAAGGAAACTTGGGCGCAGCGTACCGGGCCGTGCCGGGGCGGGCGGGTCTCAGCGGAAAAATCCGTCAAAACGACGCACCCCGGCAAGACCCTACGGGCCCCGTTAACCGTGTGGATTCTCGTCACCGCGAAACGCTCCGGCAACAGTTTTGCCAACGTAGGCGTTTTTTTTTTGCCATTTAAACTAATAAGAACGAGAATCGGCAACGAAAAAATCTAAAAGACGACTGGTCGCCAATTGGGCTACTCTAGAGAAAGTTTATGTTACACTCCCTAGTAGGCAAACACGCTGCGTCGAAATGTGTGTGGTCAAAGCAAATACTTTTTATCCCGGTTTCCGCGCGATAAACAACTTTTGGTACAACGTAGTTTGCGGGCACCTAGGCAAGTTGTAAATAAATTGATTATTAAAACAACATGACGTTATTTTATTCATGCTGATATTTTGGTGTTTGGGCTACTTTAGGCTACTACAGTCTACAGCTGAAAGTCGGCTTTTTTAGGCTACTTGGTGCATGTGAAACGGCGACATTAGAGCGAGCGCTGTTGGTAACACTGCCCGGCAAGTGCGATGCGCGTCGACCCGCCCCGCCGCGGCCCGGACGCTGCAGCGCAGTAAGCGTTGAAATCCGTCAATGTGATAATATCCGGCCCGTCAACAGTATGCCATAAAGCATTTTGCGCTGCGCTGAGCCCCGGTCCGCCCCGGCACGGCTCGGCACGCTGCGCCTAAGTCTACTCGTACCTTAAGAGGGCAGCAAGGCACTCGCAACTCTTATGTCCATGGGCCTAATTAGTAGCTTTCCATCAGGTGATGAGTTTTCTCATTTGCCACGGGGTTTCATAATGAATCTACTTTTTCAGGCGCTAAACGACGAATTTGCTGAGATGACGCGCAAGAAGAAAGGTCTAGAAGACGAGATTGACCTGTGTTCTACGAAGCTGGCGCGCGCCGAACAGCTGATTGGCGGGCTGGGCGGAGAGAAGGCGCGCTGGACAGACTTAGCTGCTAGACTACATCAGCTGCTAGATAATATCATCGGTATAATCGTCAAGACACTATCAAAACTATGGTAGATATGGGTGGCTAACTAATAAGCTCTAAAGACCCGTTTTTTTATGATATTTAGGGGGCAAGCGAGCAGACGGGTTACCTGATAGAAAGCAACTACCGTCGCCCATGGACACTCGTAACATCCGAAGAGTCGCAATCCGGAGAGTCCGTTGCCGGCCTTTATGAGGAAATAGGGATAGGGGGATTAGGGAAGTTGAAGTAGAAACATAGCACAATTCCGTTTGTTCTCTGAGAGGCCGTGGTATGACTCGGTTAGAGCCGGCCCATTCATGCCGAAGCATGTCTCTCCCACGGGGAAAAAAACAAAGTGTTTTTAATAAAGGTTATAACAAAGTAAAGTCATAATCTTCAAGGATGAGCACGAGCTCACTCCATAGATTTCACTGTCAAGTTACCAGTATCTTTGATTATGATTGTTGTTAGAAGTCGTGTTTCTCTCGAGCCAGCCCATTCGTGCCTAAGCCAGGCTCTCCCATGGCTTTAATTTTGTCAAAATAAAATCATTGTGGAAAAGCTTGACCAGAAGCGCTATACCTCGCCTTGAGTATGAGCACAGTGCGGCGTGGGAGGGCTACCATGGTTACCAATTGTGTTTCTCTGTCATTTGACGGTCAACGCTGACGACGATAACATTTACTTACGCTCACCCGTCCCACGTTCCTAGGGCGCGTGCTGCGCATAATGCTCCTGCGCATCGAAGTCCCGGTGTGGGCTTTTCTGGTCCACCCTAGAGGACCATGCACTGCGATGATGTGACGAAAGTCAACCGTTGGCAGAGTTGGGGTGGGTTAATCGTGCCCGGAATTTTTCACAAGCGGAGAGTGGAGCACCACGGGGTTTCAGTGGGTAGATCCTAGGAGAGTCTCACATACACCGGCCGATATCTCCAGTCTGTCTAGGATGCGTAAAGCATTTTCCCTTGCAAAAAAAAAAAAGGCGTGGTACAGAGGTTGTGGTCAAGCTAGCTAGAAGTTGTACCTACTTGTAATGTTTGCAGGTGATGTACTGCTGTCTGCCGGGTTCATCGCGTACCTGGGTCCCTACACCGTGAGCTACCGGCGACAGATACTAGCCATGTGGAACCACAGGACTCAGGAACTTGGTGAGCGACTGACTATTATTAATATTATAAGCTTACAGTGAAAGTTCAAATGGTAAAACGTTTTTATGTTTAATTATTATTGGCGTGATTGATTATTAATCCTTATAACAATAAATTTAAAACCGACTTCCAACTCACAAAATACTATTTAACAATTCTTATCTCAATCTTTAGCTTTCAAAGATGGGTCATACCTTAAATTGAAGTTCAATATCGTCGATTTCAGCAATTTCAGGACTTCAATAAAGTGATCAACAGCTAGTATCCAAACAAACTTTCGCATTTTTCTTATTAATACGATAACTATTAATCCAGACATTCCGTGCTCTGCCAACTTCTCGCTGGTTTCGACGCTGGGCTCGGCGGCGGCGGTGCGCGCGTGGAACATGGCGGGTCTGCCCGTCGACGCCTTCTCCGTCGAGAACGCCATCGTCGTCGAGCGGGCGAGGCGCTGGCCGCTCATGGTCGACCCGCAAGGTGAGAAGTGCCACCAATTTATGGCACACCTGTGTTCCGTCGACGCACGAGATTGCAGCTAGAGTTTTCATTATGAACTTCGAGACGTAACCCGCTTATGCCCGGTTTCTGATTGTTCTGATTTGAGAGTCAACTAGAGTTTTCATTAGCGTCTTTGATTGGTTAATTTTTTAAATCTAGCCAATCAAAAGTGATAGTGAATAGATAAACTCTAGTTAAAAATACTCAGAAACTGGTGGCATAAGTCGTTCCGTTGAAACGTTGCATTTGACGACGCAACACATCAATGGGGTATGTCATAAAAAAATATGAAAAACGTCGCGTATTAATGCAACTTTAATGTATAAATACCACTTTGAGCGTAGTAAAAGACAAAGCAGCACATTGATGTTACTAACTGTATGAAAATAATGGAATTAAATATTTTAGAATGATGGATAAAGTTGTCCTATAACAAGCTAATAAATACAGCAACAATGGTTAACAAGGTGCTTATACCTGTCACACGTGTACCCAGAACAAGCAACGAAATGGGTGAAGAACATGGAGAAGGCTAACCATCTGAAGGTGATCAAGCTGTCTGATGCCCACTACATGCGGGATGTAGCGACGGCGGTGCGCCTCGGCCGGCCGGTGCTGTTGGAGCACGTCAGAGAGACCCTGGATGCGGCACTGGATCCTGTGCTGCTCAAGAATACCTTCAGGTTATCTGCTGCACGCTATGAAGTGAACAAACATTTTTATGGCATCTAAATGGCCCCATCCATACATCCATATTGATATTATAAATGCGCAAGTGTGTCTGTCTGTTACCTCTTCATGTCCAAACCGTTGAACCGATTTTGCTTAAATTTGGTATGGGGGTACTTTGATTCCCGGGGAAGGACAAAGGATACTTTTTATCCCGGAAAATGTACGGTTCCCGCTCGACAAACGACATTTGGCGCAAAGGTGTTTGATAATAATAACTTGTTATTCAATGAGATGATCGCGAATTTTCTTCAAGTTTACGGTATTCGTACATTTATTGTAATTTCAGTGGTCTGAGCAGCGCCCCTAGTGGCCATTACAATGCTAACTAACTCGATGTCATTTGAATTGTAGCAAACTTATTTGGTAAGGCACGAAGATGTAAACACTTTGTTTTAGAAGCGTGATTTACAGTATACTAATGTTTGTCCGTTTAGTATTTATCTTTTAGGTAGTGTTTATAAAGTTATTATTATATGTTTGTATACAGTGCAAACTCCCCAGATTGGCCTATACAAACTTGGACACTATGACATCTATACAGGGCCTTATACAAACCCTGAAGTGTTATTAGTTTTTCTTATTTCACCCTGTGTGATTGTTTTAGCTTTAGATCCTCTTGCAGGCTCTGGTTTCTTAACTAAACGATACTTACATAATATTATGATGTTGCTCAGGGACGGTGGTATCGTGTGCCTGCGTCTCGGCGAGGAGGTGGTGGAGTATAGCCCCGACTTCCGGTTGTACATCACCACGAGACTCACCAACCCACACTATCTACCGGAAGTCGCCGTCAAGGTCACTAACTTTTCCAAGGACTAGCTTTTGCCCGCAGTTTCGCTCGCGTTGAGTATTTTCATACAACCTTTCAACCCCTTAAAATTAACCCTTAGGGACGCATTTTACAAAATCCCGTCGTAGTGAGTACCTACGTCCTAAGAAGAACCCGCACGCAAAATTTTAAGTCTCTAGCTTGTTTTTTTTGTAACATTAGCTTCAACACAGAATATTGTTATTTTCCATCTTTTTAATAAAAGATGGACCCGTACGCCGGTCCTTCTCGCCGGGTTAGTTCCCGAACCAGTGGTAGACACAGAAGCCTCGACGTTCAGAAAGTGTACTTTGAGTACTTATTTTGAATAAAAATATTTTGATTCCTAGCACTTATGGTTTGGTTTAGATTTCATGGTGATTGACCTTACGCTGGCTGACTTTGTCCTAGCGGTCTGATTTGTGAATCTTATCTAACATTAATACACGAACGGAAAACTTTGTACATCTTTTTACGAAAGTCGACCACAGGGCGACCCACGCGCGAGTTTATTCTTAATCCCCTTGAGCATTTTACGATTAACGTGCGATAAATGAATTTTGTCACAACGGAGTTGTAGGCGTAATCTAGCCATGAAATAATTCCAGGTGACGATGATAAACTTCATGATAACCCGTCAAGGGCTGGAGGACCAGCTGCTGGGGACGGTGGTGGCGCGCGAGCGGCCAGACCTCGAGCAGCACAAGAACGAGCTGATCGTACAGAGCGCGCACAACAAGCGACTGCTCAACGAGATCGAGGACAAGATATTAGAGGTGAAGGGCAATATTAGAAGATTATAGAAATATGTTAGATTTTATAGTTTGTGCTAGTGGCGCCCTCTGCTTTGCGCGGTCCTGCTCAACGAGATCGAGGACAAGATATTGGAGGTGAAGGGCTTAATCAATAAGAAATATTACGCAGAGGACGCGACAGAGGTCTAGAGGAATAAAAATTTTCGATGTTTAATGTTTCTACCAAGCGGATTATTATATATTTTTATTATTTATTTATTTTCATTGTTATGAACGTGTTATACACGTAATAATATATAAAAAGGCTCTTGGCGGACGCCTTTATCAGCGTCCTTAGTACTTCGTTGTAGAGGAAAGGGGAACTACTAGCATAGAAATCATTTTATTTCGTTATGTGGTACAATATTCCATTTAATCGTCGGTTACAATACTCGCACGAGATACATTTGGATAATTAAGATTGAAGGAGACATTCCACCAAACACGTGTAACGTTCGCACATTTTCACGAACCATCTTTTCATAATTTCTCAATTTCTATCAATAAAATGACAATTATCACAGCATTTAGTGTTACGTCAATATTATGAAAGTTCTGTATTCAAATTCACTGCAAGGAGATCGCGACTGTAAGGAGATCCATACGCGCCCGCCGTTATATAAATTAATTACGTCTTATGTCGTAAAACTTTCTCAGGTGCTCTCATCGGCCAGCAACATTCTGGAAGACGAGTCGGCGAACCAGATCCTCTCGTCTTCTAAGACTCTGTCTCTGGAGATCGAAACGAAGCAGGCGGCGTCGGCGGTGACGGAGCAGGAGATAGACTCTGCCCGGTTGCTGTACGTGCCCGTGGCGCAGCACGGCAGTCTGCTGTTCTTCTGTATCACGGAGCTGGCGAATATTGACCCGATGTATCAGTATTCGTTGAATTGGTAAGTTTAATTTAAAAGTAATACTTCGGAGTGTGTAAGAATCAAATCAAATCAAATTCTTTTTTGTACAAAATCAGTACTTAAAGTACACTTTCTGAACGTCGAGACTACTAACTAACCCGGCGAGAAGAACCGGCGTAAGAAACTCGTACGGGTCCATCTTTCACCAAAAAGATGGAAAATAAAAATCTTATGTCTTAAAACTAATTCAATAAACAATAATTGTTTTAAATACACACGTAATTGTAAGTCAATGTAGGTATATATTACAATCTTTTGTAACTTATAAAATAATTGAAAAAAATATAAAGAAAAACACTCACTTATTATTTTAGAGAGTTTGCTGTTCAAAGAACAGCGCTGAAAATTCAAACTTAAATTTATGTCGCAGCTCGTTCAAAAAAAATACATGCCTATATCAGAGTAGTTATTTTCAGAGTGTGTTCTATAAAAAGCCTCATACACACCATAAAGTTTGATCCTTTTTATTTATACTTGTTTTCATTACGTATTTTTGTTTCATGCTCCATTATAAATCTGTGTAATAAAATTTTCATTGTATATAATATATGTGAATATTGTCTGGTAGATGAAGTTGATAACCAACGACTCGTAAATCAGTGATTGTTCTGATATTATAAAATTTTAGTTCACCCACTCACATGCTGAAATTTCTAGGTTCATAAACCTATACAACCAGGCCATAACCAACTCGCCGAAGAGCGATGTACTGCCGGAGCGACTCGCCGGCCTCAACGACAACTTCACGAGCAGCATCTACAACAACGTCTGCCGGAGCCTGTTCGAGAAGGACAAGCTCACCTTCTCTCTCGCTCTCACACTCAATATCCTGAGGCCTAAGGTTGGTTGCTTATAAATATACTTGCTATCGCAAAAACTAATTTCGTGTATTTAAAAAATTCTGACCAAACTTTCTTTATTAATCGACTTCCGAAAAAGGAGGAGGTTTCTCAATTCGCTACCTTAAGCGTAAGTTTAGTGTCAAGTATCTAAGAAACTGTAAAAGCTGGTACCGACTTAAAAATTATAAAGATTGATTACTCTGATCAATCATCAAAATCTGATCTCAGATGTTGAGGCTTAGGGCAATCCTTATAAGGCACTAAAAAAGCAAAAGAATTATTTATTACTTTTCAGTTCATCTATTATTTTGTTTGCTGTGGAAATCGTTTTTTTTTTGTTTAAAATTAGATATGAAGGTATTTACCTAGCCAGGGTCAGCTAGTACGATAGAATTAAAAGAAATCTTGCTGTTCTGGGCAAAAAACAGAGTCTCGTGTATCCCTGGTATTATTTTCTGAATCCTCGTTGTCGTCTTCAGGGTGAAGTGGATGAAACCCTGGTGTCGTTCCTGCTAGTGGGCGGCGTGGGGTTGGACAACCCGCACGAGAACCCCGCGCCGCACTGGCTCGCCGATAACCGCTGGGCGGACATCGTCGCCGCCAGCGAACTCGACGCGTGCGTACCGATACGCCTAAATGGCGTACTTTTTGTCAATTTTTGTTTATCCCTAGCGTAGAGAGGACGAAATCTTGATATCGTTTTTAGTGGTGGGCGACATGGGACTGGATAATCCGCATAAGAACCCCGCGCCACATTGGCTTGTCAAAAACTGCTGGGCCGATATAGTTGTCGCCAGCGAGCTTGACACGCCCACTTTGCGTGCTTGCTGAGGTATTATACAAAGTAGAATATACCCTTAATACCATGCAATGCAATTGAATATTTCAAGCACCGTCCATGTTCGTTTTGTCCGTGGGTGAGCTATGCTTGACCGGCGAAATACCACGGTCTCACAGACATTCCGTGCGAATAAGCTCTTGCGCTGTCTTTCGTCTAGTTTGTGAGTTTACTGGAGGCCCAATTCCCTTAACCCTATTGTCCTTCCTAATTCCTGTTTGTCTTAATTTTGCCTTTTTCCTTACAAAAGTTCGGAAACGCACTTACATATCTTCTTTGTTTCGAGTGTGTATGGGTATGATAATACTCGTAGCCTTCTATCTATATTGTATGTATTCGTCCTCTTGTTTGCCCCCTAATTTCGCAAGAAAAACCGATTCTGTCCCTCGAGTTCTATTGAGTATGAAAAAAAATAAAAACTTTACAGTCTCAAAGGGTTCAGAGAGCACTTCGAGCGAAACATCGGCGTGTGGAAGGCGTTGTACGACGAGACGTCGCCGCACGAGTGCGCGCTGCCGAAACCTTACGACAAACTCGAGGGTATCGCCAAACTAGTCGTGTTCAGGTATTTTATTAGTAAAGGATTTACATTCTTTGTGAGTGTAGACCGCTTCATTTCTGCCGCTTCATGTTAGTATGACAATCGCTGCCTTCCTAGGAGGCTAGGACGCTGCCACGCATAACCTACAAAGGCTGTTTATAAATTCGGCCTGAATATTATAACTGTTATAAAAATGATGAAACAATAAAGTTTATGCCGGAACACCTATACGGAATTTTGGACCTGGAAAAAATATATATGATGTATAATGATGGAAATTGAAAGAGAGCCAGTTGACGGAACCACGTCATTTGGTCGTAACATATGGTTACAAACACGCTACTAAACCGTTTCTTTTTGTGATAAGCTGATATTGCTTGTTAATTTTTTACTTAAGGAATTTTTGGTAGCAAATAATAATTTAACAGATAAAAATTTTGTATACTTACAAATTTTTCTGTTATTGTAAAGTAACATACAGTTAGAATTGGACTATAGCTTTATATAAGATATACTGTAAAAATATATTGTAAATGAATTAAAATTTATAACCTGTTATCTGTCGGCTGGGTCTGACATAATGCGACCAATTTACTTAGAACCGCAATCTGGCCTTATTTCTGCTTCACTGATTGTATATTATTATGACTAATATGGAAAATTGTTTTAAACGTAATTTAATTGACTTCAGTACTTTTATTATACAACTATTATGTTATTTATTCCTTAAAATCAGATGCATTCGTCCGGATAAGCTCGTGCCGCTGGTCCGCGCGTTCGTAACCGAGCGTCTCGGCCGTGCGTACGTGGAACCACCCCCGTTTGACTTGGCGCGCACGTACGCTGACAGCGTGGCCGCGTCGCCACTCATCTTCGTGTTGTCTCCCGGCGCTGATCCCATGACCGACCTTGTGAAGTTCAGCTCCGACATGAAGGTCGTGAGCTTCGAGACTATCTCGCTTGGCCAGGGACAGGTGAGTTTATAGTTTAAAAATGCTATCTTTGCTCTTGCACGCTTTTAATGCTTTTGCTAGTGTATTCAAACATATAAACTGAGTATAGCTTAGCCACAGCCGTTCATCATTCATTTTTATTAAATTTTTATTTCCTTTATGCTAACACCCCTGTGACGTCGGTAATCCTATGCGTTGCGCGGTGCAAAGTTGTTTGAGGCTTCAAAGAATACTGATCTACTGGCTTTCAGCTCAAAGATCTTGCTACTCTTTTTATACTGTTCTAGATTAAAATTTAACCGTGGAACCAATTTCCCCAGGGTCCAATAGCGGAGGCGATGATCGGCGTGGCTGTGGAAACGGGCGGCTGGGTGGTGCTGCAGAACTGCCACGTGCTGCCGGCCTGGCTGCCCGAGTTGGAGCGTATCGCAGCTGAGGTCATCGACTCACCCACCACCCACGAACTGTTCCGGCTCTGGCTGACTTCCTACCCCACTGACGCGTTCCCGGTCACGTTGCTGCAGAATGGTAATCTTTTCAGGAGAAGCCTGGCAGAGTGGTCAGTGAGCTTACTGACCTACGGTTGCGTTGGATCAAGAGGAGAGGAAATTTTTGGGCCTTGACCTAGCAGCATAAGCTTCTAAAAAAAGTTAAAGGTTAATCCACTAAAGTTTCTGATTACAGTTAATGTCAACAGATTTGTTGGAAAAACATAAGACATGTCTTGGAATAGATCTACTCGTATTTCACCATGGTTTATACCCTTATATCGTTTCACTCTTATTACACTACAATATCTGCTACTTTTGTTTCTCAACCAATCAGATTTTAAAATATAATAACCTTTCCCAGGCGTGAAGATGACGAACGAGGCGCCGAAGGGCGTCCGCAACAGCATGTACCGATCGTACACGACGGAGCCGTTGAGCGCGCCCGAGACGCACGTGGCGGTCGCGAACACGGAGCAGTGGCGTCGGCTCGTGTTCGCGCTGTGCCTGTTCCACGCGGTGGTGCGCGAGCGGCGCGCGTACGGCCCGCTCGGCTGGAACGTGCCCTACGAGTTCAACGACTCCGACCTGCGCATCTCCATCATGCAGCTGCAGGTGAGCTAGACAGGAGATGTGCAAGCGAGACAGACGCACACGGAGCTGTGGCGCCGGCTTGTTTCACGCACCTAGCTCTATATAATTTCTCTCATTTTTTAGGATCTCATATTGTCTCACTGCTGGGCCTTCCCCAAAGTATTCTACTGTTATCAACACAACCTTAGGCCAGTTTAGCTGGTGTTGGTCTAAATCATCGCGCTATCTCATTCGAGGTCGGCCACGGCGGCCTCGGACCATGATAACAATGGTAACGATTTTGTGGTGATTTCACAGAAAGCAATATTTTTTTAAATGAATTTGACGTGGCTCCGTTGGTAAGCGCGTTGATAGCTTAAGCTTGGGGTCGCGCGTTCGAATCCCGCCGACGGAGCAAGTTTTTCAATGTTCCTGGGTCTTGGATGTGTATCAAATATGTGTATCATGTAATAAAAATCTTAAATATGTGTACAGTATAAAAGTATTAAATATATTTCCGTTGTCTGGTACCTGTAACACAAGTC
>JAOTAV010044363.1:0-17373 GCA_026546445.1 Cyclargus thomasi
TTCTTGACCAGCTATTGTCTATGTGTTGAAAGTTTTGTGCGAGTGCAGAAACGAGAAATCGTCGAGCTTATCGTACATGTGAACAGAGGAATAATCTTCGAAGTGCAAAAAGATCATTGACTGTTAGGCGGTACGAAGTTCGTCGGGTCAGCTAGTATGAATTAAAGTGCAGAAATGAAATTAATTCTTAGTGTTTTTGATAAAGATGAAGCTTCTTTTAACAGTCTTCTAGACTTCTTGGAATATAAAGTGATTTCTTCGAAGCAATACAATACCTGTTATGAAGAGTCTTAAAAAGCTAAAACACTTCGTATTATAGCTAGGAGAATGAGTCTACTCAGACGATGCGTGGATAAAAAGGAACTTCAATTTGAGCCTTTTGTATTGTCATCATTTTATTTAATTGAATATTTTTTTATTGAAATATAAACAACATTTTATTATTATTAAATGTAACTTAATGACTGTCTGTAGTAGGACGAACTACTAGATAACGACATCTTTATTTATATTCATATTTTTATTTGCTTCTAAAGTGGTAAATTTGGTCTTATAATTTATCTTTAATAAGGTCTTTACTTTTCACTAATATAATAATAGCATGGAAATTCATAGATTACATAATTAAGTAATAATTTTTCATAATTTCATTCAGTTTTTAATGTTTGATTGAAGACAACATATATTATTCTCTTCTACACGTTCATGAACAGCTCTATTTGTAATATCTAGGAAATTGATTTATGACCGGATTGCAGACCTAAGTTATTTGCTTGCGTTATGTCGAACCATCGAAGGAATTGAAACAGAGCCAGTTGATGAATGTACGTCATTTGGTCGGCTGGGTTTGATATAGCGCAACTAAGTTGTGAAGATGCACAAACTGTTCTGTATCAACTTCCCTCATAGTACATCATGGGCCAACGTGGAGGTTCCATTAGTCATCATTATTATTACAGCAAAAACTTGTAATTCACTGCTACAGCTCCCGCATTTTTATATTCATCCCTACTCAACCAGAATCCGCTGCCAGCTTCCATTGATGACAGAATCGATCCACCGATCCATGGTAGGACGTTCCGAGAACTCGGCGCTTCAACGGCCACATTCGTTTCAGGAGACATATGTACTTTTTTACGCAACTCTACCAGCAAGCGATCAGGTAAACCATCGAACATGGTCCCACCGCCGGATAGTATTATGTTACTATAAAGCGTACTTTTGTAGTCTAAGTCACATTGGGTCAGACATTTGTATATGTCATCGGCGATACTTGTGTATTTTGAGTCTTGTTGTTTTGAGAATAGGAGTTCGGTACACTTGAATTTTTCCTCACCGACGAGTATGTGTTGGCCGTCTGGCAGCTTGTATTGTATTTTTTCCTTATTATACAGAGCCTCTTTAAGTTCTTTTTCGTAATTAAGTGCTACGTAACATAGATCTGTCTGTAATGGAAACATACATTAAATAAATGTAGGTTATCACAAATGAAGACATAAGTGGAAGAACCGGATAACTAACATTTTGCAACCTTCGAGTATATACTAATTTTTTTGTAATAAAATTTGACAAATCTTTTAACTTAACTATTTCATTATCTAGCGAGTGTATCTAGGTATACCATCAAACCAACATTATTTTAATTTCGAATAATTTTTCGGGTGTAAAAGCGTCCATTAATACAAAAATCCGGCGGTTTTTTAAATGTTAGTATAGTTAGTTAGTTAGTATTAATGTAACAAGCATACATGTTCCACTTATATCTTCAAATATGCTATTTACTGTTTAACCTAATACGTAGGTACGTTTAGGGTGATGGCGCACTTGTCAACACTGAGTACCGTACACGGTGCACACGCCATCCTGTATACTCGTATGCAGTGATGTGAAGCCTTGCTGGCATTGTAGTCACGTTATAATCGGTCTATACTTAGGAGGCAAGCGAGCAGACGGGTTACCTGATAAAAAGCAACAGCCGTCGCCCATGGACGCAAGTTCGTTGCCGGTTTTTATGACAGAATAGGGAATAGGGATAGCGGATTAGGGAAGTTGGGCCACCGGTAAACTCACTCAATGAACGGAACACAGCACAACGCCGTTTCATGCCAGTTTTCTGTGAGGCTGTGGTATCACTCCAGTCGAGTAGGCCCATTCGTGCCGAAGTATGACTCTCCCAAGACAGTTGCGTTTTTGTAATAATTGCGTCTCCATTTCTGGCACACCAATGTGTTTTTGCTAGCGGAGTTATTATTGCAGCTGTAGTTATTATCAACGCACGCTTAAGAGGGCGATAAAATTGACTATTGCATAACTACGTTCTACACTTGATAATAAACTACAAATCATTTAAATTTTTAAGCATAAATACTACATTATATTTGAGAGCGTCTGTAGTAGCGAAACCACGATAGCTTAAAATATTCACAATACAAAAAAAATCACAAAGATGCCTCTAATTTTTACGCATAATTATTCGTTTTGCGAAACAGCGCATTCGATGGACTCAGTATTTTAACACACGATACAAAATTCTGTTACCGATTTCCGGTAGAAGCGGTTTTCTTTAATTTTGTATATTTATCGAGTTATATAAAAAAAACTGTTTTCGCGGCGATTCCGCGTCGTTCTGTTTCACCAGGCATTTGAATAACGGTCGTAAGTGTGAAGAAAGAAAGACGATATTTGTTTTTGCTTTATTCGCCCCCTTGACACAAAACGTATTGCTTGTATCTTTATAAAGAACTAACCTTTGCCCTTTCAATAACATCCATTTCCGTAGGAGTGGTGAATGAGTAGCCGACGTCGGACAACAACGTCTGGAAATATTCCGTCAAGACTTTTCCACTTAGGCCCGAGGTGACAGTTGCGTTTTTCAGCGGCAACCCTTCAAAGACTGGCGTGACATACGAACAAGAGTCTCCACATTCCCAAATCAAGCCAGTGGTTCTACCAGTTGCGGTCAAAACTAACGCAGGCGACGAGACTAGGTTCAAGTCATTCACGATGAAACTCTCGAGCATAATTTCAGCAATTGTCTCCCTTAGACAAGTTATGAGTTAATATTTTAATTAAGTACACTAATGTGGATTAAAGACTACTATAAGCTGCATTGATATGATCTACACATTATACTATACTATGTCAGACAGCATCTTTGAATTTAATATATTAAAGACTTTCACATTTGTGACATAGATATCTATGGTATTAAATATGTAAATCATGTAATAAAAATCTTAAATAAGTGTATAATATAAAAAGTATTAAATATATTTCCGTTGTCTGGTACCTAGAGAACTTAGCAAGGGTCCAGACTTACGTGGTGTGAAGCGTCCTTAGATATTATTGTTTTTATTTACCAATTGATTTTCAATTAGCAGGGCAAAAAGTGTTTGTGCTACATTTTTTATTATTTAGCTAAGTGATAAAGCTATACAACTTTTAAAACCAACTAACTTCTCTTTTTTCGTCACTAATGGATGTAGAGCAATCATAACTTTGCATTCTTCTGGTGCAACGTGAAGCTCTCTATAAAATATGTGATGCCACAAATTTTCCATGTCAGTCCAATTACGGACGGCTCCATCTTTAACGGGCCAAGTCAAGTTACATATCCCTCTGCTCTTCGTTGCATCCTTCCTGAAATAAAAGTCTTTTACGCCATCTAAAAGACTGTTGCGAAACCTGAAATTGAAGTTATTAATTAAATATCAACTATTACTGCAACGGTATATATGTTACCGGTAATGTGTATAATGAGGCATTCTATAGAATTTCTGGGCAATGTATAGAATGCCTAATATGCTTAGGCATCGTATAAAATAGTTTTCATTTTATACATTGGCTAGGTATTCTACATAATGCCGAATCTGTAACCGGCAATGTATGAAATCCTTAAATATATTTCTATATGTAGTCGATACCAGCTAAGTCAAATGTTAACCGACTCTACTAAAAAAATAATCACATAAACTAAGGCGGGAGGGAGCTCCCGCCTTAGTTTTACTAAGCTTTGCTAAGGCAATCTATACAATGCCTAGGCATTCGATAAATTATCCAGATAAAGTATGTAATGAATATATTTATAATATTTCACACACTGCCTGAATGCAACCGGCATTATATACATTGCCTAGGCATTGTATAGAATGCGTGCGTTATACACATTGCCAGTAACGTATATATAAAACAAAAAAACTTTTTAGCAGCGACAGGTACTAAACTTCTTTTTTTCAGAAACATAAACTAAACTTTATCATAATAAAGGAACCACAAACTATCGGTATTACAGCTAATAAATATTTCGTCCTGACAAACTTACCTCCCCACAACAGTTGGGATGATACATCTCGGGAAAGATTCTCCAGAGAAACCCGCTTTACTCCACTTTGAGCCATTATCAATAACAATACCAATGGCGTTATTGGACATTTTTAATTTTTAAGGCGTGGCCTATTAGATATTTGTTAGTTGTTACGGTGACTCTTCATGTTGGTCCAGGTATATGGTGGATGGTCGATTGACCATGGCCTGCAGTGAGCCACTATGGGAGAGTTTGTGAAAATCACATAACACATTCGAAATCCGAAATCTCGATACACCGAAATTCTTGGACATTTTTATTCAGAATTGAATCCAAATTGGTGCAGGGACTTTTGCTTAAAGACGTCCTACTCAGAGGTCAGAAATACTTTCGAATAAATGCCTTTTACTTGTCGTTCATTCTTCGAGTAATAAATATATGATTGAAGACCTCATTGATAATAATAATATGAATTACTTGCTGTGTAATATGAAAAAGAAAAACTTTATAAATTATTCCGTTTTTTACAGCATTTTTGATTTTTGTTCGGCTCCTGTTAGTCGTAGCATTTTTTTTATGAAAAAATCGGAGCAAACGAGCAAACGGGTTACCTGATGGAAAGCAACTACCGCCGCCCATAGACACTCGCAACATCAAGGTTGCATGTGCGTTGTCGGCCTTTTAAGAGGGCCCCTAAGTACCCGCGGGACTTGTGTTACAGGTACCAGACAAATATATATATAATACTTTTATACTATACACATAGTTAAGATTTTTACTATACAATACACGTATATGATACACATACGAGACCCAGGAACATTGAAAACTTTTGTTCCTTTGGCGGGATTCGAACCCGTGATACTCAGCTTAAGCTACCAACTGAGCTACAGGGGTCGTAATTCGTATGTATTACTTTGAATCTCGCGAAAGGACATAATATAAGGTACTCTTTTTCTAGCAAAATATAGGGACTAATAATATTTTTTCAGACTCACATGCCGTTATATGACGGAGAATCACCCGTTCCTTCGTCTGGCGCCGTTAAAGATGGAGTACAAGTATCGTAACCCCGACATCGTGCTGTTCCACGAGGTGCTCAGCGACAGCGAGATAGAACATCTAAAGGAACTCGCGCAACCAAGGGTGATTATAAATCTTGTATTAAACGCTTTCGTTTGCTTTTTATTTCATACTTTTACATCTATGCGTCTTTACGCATAGATGTAAAAGTATGAAATTTTTCCCAGTTATAGTTGATATGGAGCAGGAGTGTGAAATACCAATATTTTTTTGAAATATGCTGTAACATTGCCTATTTTTAATTAAATAAAACGCTACTCACACTACAATATTTTAACATGACACGATAATTATATACGAAAAACTCTTTTTTTTATGTTTGAAGTCTGTTTTTTTTAATACAATTTAATGGCTTGGTAACGAAACTGGTTTTGGAAAATTGAAGTCTGTCATTGAATTGAGAATAGATTATAGTTTTTTATTGCTCCTCTGTCTACTCCAACTAAAACTGTTAATAAGATTACTTAATACGATCAAAAAACAATTTCCAGTTCCGTCGCGCCACGGTCCACGATCCTAAGACGGGCAAGCTAGTGCCGGCCCACTACCGCATCAGCAAGTCCGGGTGGCTGCGCGACGACGAGTCGCCGGTTGTCGCGCGCGTGTCGCGCCGCGTCCGCGACATCACCGGCCTCGATCTCACCACGGCGGAAGAGCTGCAGGTCGTCAACTACGGCATCGGCGGACACTACGAGCCGCACTTTGACTTTGCACGGGTATGTCACAATATCAAGATCTCTTGAAGATAAATGATAAGCTGCATCGACGAAGAAAAAAGCCAGAAATATCCAGGGTTGAATTGGCACATCATGAATAAAAATTAAAAACAGGTACAGCCCCGGTATGGACCCCTGGGGAACACCAGCATCGACCAAGTAAACAGACTCAGAGTCCACAATTTGAACTAAATTTATACAACCTAGCAGATAAGACTGCATGGTTTGACCATACGTAAGGTATTTGCTTGTGAAGAATCAAGCCAAAATGTATCAAAAGCTTTATCCATATCAGAGGATCAGACCAGTTGACTCATTAAGACAGTGAAAACAGTAAAGCATGAGGAATAGCGAGACAAGATAGCGTAAGGTTCAAGAAACAATTCTAGTTAAGTTGTCCATAAGAGCTGGTATGCTATTAGATTAAGAGACAGGGGCAGTGAGACCGTCTGTTCGTCTACAGCTTTTATAAATTAAAGAATAATTCTGCCCTGCCCCTGTTTCTAACACTGCAGACACTTTAATCCACATCGTGTAATATAATTTGTATAATCCACTTCAAAGATAAGAATGGCAAAATTCTATAAGGCGGTGGGACAATATCGTATGAGAAAGTTCCACACTGTCTCGTCACTGTCAGTGCAAGCAATGTTTTTAAGACTACACGTGTTAATGAGAATTAACTTAAAGACATCTAGGCGCGTGTATGTAATAGTATAGCTGCTGTCTTTGAATATGAAATGATGATACGTTTTTTGGCTCATAAGTCATGACTAATTTTCAATATGGCGGCGCTAGTTTTGCTTAATAGCACTATCCCAATTTGTATTGGGATAATAAGTTGATGTATTATAACTTACAATATATGATTTATCTGAGACGAGCGTAACGGCAGATGTGCCACACGGATTAACAAAAGATCTTGATCGAATAGGTTTCAAAAATTCTACAATGAATTCAATTTGTTTCAGAAGCAAGAGACCGCGTTTACTGAGCATCAGGGCAACAGAATCGCTACTGTTTTATTCTATGTAAGTGCTAAACTCTAAAAAATCACGTTTATTTTATGAGAGCTCACCTTAATTTTAAACTTTATTTTGTTTTTAGTATTTGTTGTTATAGCGGCAACAGTGATATTCATATTTGAGAAAATTTAATAAATTTTTTTATTGTTTCCTTTATATTTTAGTCTTCTACGTTAATGTAATTACCTTACCATCTTACATGCCAGATGTCGGATGTGGCTCAAGGAGGTGCTACGGTGTTCACGGAGCTAGGTCTGAGCCTGTTCCCGGTGCGCGGGGCGGCCGCAGTGTGGCTCAACCTGCACGCGTCAGGCGAGGGCGACCTGGCCACCCGCCACGCCGCCTGCCCCGTACTGCGCGGCTCGAAGTGGGGTAAGTGTGTCCACGTCTCAGATGTCATCAGGGAGCAACTTTGTCATAAAACACGTATGGAAGTTTCGACCTGCTTTTATACCCTCCATTTTGAATACACTGTTGAAAATTTCCATAGTAAATTTACTAAATTTGTGTAGGAAGTTTTTACGCACCACATTTTTAGAAATGTGAAACTCAGTCATGCAAATTTTACTACACAATTTATTACAGAATATTTGTAAAAATGCTACCTACTTCATATTTGAGCTATTACAGAATGTAATATTACAACAAATGCGTGTTTAAATTCCAATACAATACAAAATTTTGTATTTTTAGGATGCATTTGCGTAGTAAAATTGTAGTAAATTTACAAAAACTTTTAACAGTGTACGCTTTTATCTGATGATAGATCCGGAAGATGTATGTTTTATTACGATCGTTACATACTTGTGTAGGTTTTATATAAATGTGTTATAATGGACTTGGACCACGAATAAATTTTAAACACCCGATAATGAATAAAGCGTACTTATTTTTTTGAGCAAATAATTTTTAAATACTTACCCCAACGCCGCAATGAGTAGTTAAAATAATTGCAATATTTACAGTGTGCAACAAATGGATACACCAAGGCGGACAGGAACTGATAAAGCCCTGCAACTTGGAGTACCAGCGAGAGGAGACGCGACCGCTGCCCAAACCAGTGTATAAGACCTACAGATAACTGCGAATGCTAGTCCAGTTGGTTCGTAGTGCAAAAAACTGACGACACTCGGAAGTGTTCTTAGTGCAAGAGATAAAATGAATGCTAGTTATCGAAGTATTCTTATTGCTCGCATGAAAATCTCTTTAACTTTGTGATTGTTAATAAGTTTTTATTGTCAACATTTGCTTAACATAACGCATAACATATTTAAAATTGAGGCTATTGTGATATTTTCATTGCCATTAATATAAACATTTTTATGTAATTTTATTTAATTTTATGTTATGATAGCTTTGAATGCAATGTATGTAATTTTCTAAAACCGACAATTAAAATATTTTTGAATCTATTAAACTTGTCGTTATAATTAAGCATTTATTATTATTTAAGGCAATTGTACAAATTTTCATAAAATATAATATGTTTTTAAGAATCTCGTTTTCTTTATTACTGATTAAATATAACGAAGTATATTATTTAAAAATCCTTGTATTCATTTGTATATCATAAGAAATTACTGTGACGGTCGATCATAAAAATGTAATTTTATCATATTTTTACGTTAACATGTAACATAATATAAAATAAAAATTTAAACAGTTAATTGCAGGGGGAGGGTAGGGGAATTTGATTTAGTGAAAAATATGTATATTGTCTTATTGTCTCTTGACTGATCATTATGTAAAATTTGTTTGTCTCAAACTTATAAATCGCTTACAGGACCTGCTGACAGTTCTGCCGGTCTTGGTTTGTGAATCTAAACTATTCTCAAAGCCCATAAAACACACACAAAAAAAAACAAAATCGCTTCAGTTGTTTAGGCGTAGTTTAGTGACAATTACACGATCATAAGAAATATCTTAAGACTTATGCTGTTTAATTTGTAGGTCGTCTAAACTATGGATGAGTAAGTGTAGGTAACTAATGATTGTATATTTGCAAGGAAAAATTAAAATCATATTTAAATGTTCTAGAAAAAAAAAACTGATTGCATAAATGGTCCCCACTCCGCAGTTATTTGTCTTTCATTTTGTGAACAATTTAATTTATGTAAGTTTATTTTTCTAGTTGTTGCGTTGCAGGCAGCATCAGAAAACAATTTGTGATCAGTATAAAAGCATTGAAACAACATAATATCGATTATCCACGCTTTGAATTTGATCTGTGAATTTTCTCTGGTGATAAAATATCTTGAATTCAAATATGAAATCAATTTGATTTTCGATAGTAATATTACAAGTCCGCTACTATGAGTAACTTGTTACTTTTGAGTTTTGTTTTTGTTAAATTTGGAGTGATTTGTCGTGGAGAGCTGTTCACGGCTTTGTCAGATTTAGAACCAGTGCTGTCAACACATAAAAGAGTTGTCGAAGAATTAGATGACTACATTAACAAAGAAGAGGAAAGACTCAATATACTGAAGCAGTAAATACTTAAATTCTTGTTTTAAGCATAGGCGTATAAAGGGGGTGGGGGGGCGTGTCAACCTCAGAATGATCTGGTGAAAACTTGTTATGCCGGAAAATGTATGGTTCCCGCGCGATAAACGAATTTTAGTTTCTAATATTTTTTTAAAGTTACTGGTCAAAGCTTGCTTAAGTTAAAAAAAAAAACAAGTGGATGAAAAAAAAATATTTAAATATTTTAAATGAGAAAGATCATGAGAGAAATACGTCTAACATCTATTATTTACAATTTTATCATATACAAACAGCAGTATTAAATTAACATATGATTTAACTAAAGGTATTTAAATATTTACAAAAAAGAACAAGTGAAGGCGATGGAAGACATACCGAACTACGTAGGCAACCCTATTAACGCATTTACTCTCATCAAGAGGATGTCTACGGACTTGGAGTACGTCAAACATTTTATTGATTTAGGAGCAGGTAAATAGTTTTACAACTGAGTCTTAAAATATTGTTTCAACTTAGTTGGTATGAAAAACATGTTTTTAAAAACTAGAACATGCAAGCAACTTCATTGATCGCTAAATGTATCGTTAATTCATTACACAGAGGACTTCACGTACCCCACATACTTTATGCAGGGTCTACAAAAAGTAAGTAATAATAATTTAGTGGTTTGTATGTGTCCCCTTTATAGAGTTGTGCAAAGTAGTAGTGCTGAAAGCGAATTTTTTTTTGTGTTTTGTATGGGAAAACTCATGTCGGTGGGCGCCTGAGCATACAGATCACAAATTTTTTTCGCTTTCAGCTCTTGTACTTTCAAAGTAATTTTTTTTCCATCACACGGGTATAAGTTAACCCACGTTTATAAAAACTAGCAAGATTTTTCTAGCACATTCAAGAAACATCAGCATCATATGGTACGATGATGCCACTTACCCCAACGAAGAGGACTTACGAGGCGCCGTGAGCGCCCTCACGCGCCTGCAGGAGACTTACCTTCTCAAGGTTGAAGATCTCGGTGAAGGAATACTGAATGGAATTGACTATGAGTGAGTTAACTTCGAATTTGCTGACATTGTTGCTTGTGTGATGGTACTTGTGTGCAGGTTCACAATACGCATAAGCAGTGTGGAAAGGAGGGAGGTGTTGTAATTCATACCTAAGCGTATAATCACTTATTAATTAACATGTTGAGGTTTGTTTTATGGATTATTGCTTATAATCATAATTAACTAAATTTTAACTACTTTTTCATTGACATTTTGTTGTGGACCCGAGTATTGACCAATTCCTCTCTTTTACAGTTCTGCAATGAACTCGGATGATTGCTTCGAGCTAGGCAAAGTGCTATATAATAAAAAGGATTACAAGAATTCCTTAGAGTGGATGTATATCGCTCTAAGAAAATTCGACGAAGAGATCTCATATCTGTTATCTAAAGTAGATATCATTGAGTACATTATCTTAGCGAATACCATGTTAGGTAAGGGTTTCATCAGTACTGTTACTTTCAGGTTTTGTTTCGAATCTTATAGAAAATGTTTATTATTTAGGAGACGCGAAAAAAGCTGAAGAATGGGTGAAGGAAATTGTCGTCATATATCCTACATATGATATAAGTGAGCGTAATGCCATCATTGCCAAACAGAAGAGAAAACAGAGACTGAAGGGGGTCAGTTACTATATATTATACTTACATTCTTGTATTGCATCGAAAACTTAGACATTTTTATACCGGCATTTGGTTTTATGAGGCGCTTAACTTTTATTTAAAATTTTTTTAAGGATACCGGAGAAGAGTCTGTTGGAGCGGAGGAAGGGCCTAAAGATTCGAGCGATCATAAAAAGACTATGGAAATATACAAAACGCTATGTCGTGGAGAAATAGGTGTATCGCATGAATTGGAGAAGGAGTAAGTTTTGATAACGCCTCCTACGTTAACATCCTTGATTTTGATGGGTCATATTCAACTTTTGTAATGGGTAACGCACCAACCCACATTTTCTCGTATGATATTGAGCATGCTATCATCGTAGTCAATCAATAGTTTCATAATAATGTTTTCCCATGAAAATCAGATGAACTGAATGATTTATTTCAAGACTAACCTGTCGTTACCTGACGGAGCATCATCCGTTTCTGCGTCTGGCGCCGATCAAGATGGAGTTCAAGTACCGCGATCCAGACATCGTGCTGTTCCACGAGGTGCTCAGTGACAGCGAGATAGAACATCTGAAGGAGCTCGCGCGGCCTACTGTAATTCAAAATACATTTATAATACTACTGTCACTGCCAGTCTGCCATGGTGCAAAACTCTGACTACAGTTGCAATTCTATTTTCGATGATATGCAACACAATAAAATTTTATATTTGAGTTTAAAAATTATTAAACAATATTTGAGTTTAAAAAAAAAGTATATTTTTTAAACTCAAATATTGTCAATAATGATTCCTTTTTACAAACAATTAATAAAACTTTGTTTGGTTAAATTAGTTGTTTGAAAGGCTAGGTTATTAGTACATGATTTCAATCCAAAACTTATATGGGCATTGGGCGACGCCTCGAGCTACTTGTTGCGTAGTCAAAATCACGTTTATTAGTTACAGCGAGCCACGGTGCGCGATGCTGTTTCAGGCGATATTATACCAGTAGACTACCGTATAAGTAAGTCAGGTTGGCTAACTGACAAAGAGTCGACAGTAGTGAAGCGTGTTAACAGACGGGTCGCAGACTTCACAGGACTAGACATGCACACTGCTGAGAATCTGCAAGTTATCAACTATGGCATAGGTGGTCATTATCTGCCACATTACGATTTTGCCACCGTAAGTCTCTCCTAATAGAGTGTTTAGTCTCGACGGTGAAATTTATATTATAAGTAAATTTTTGTACATCTTACAGTCGAAAGATTTAAAGTTCGGAGATGAAATTGGTAACAGAATAGCAACAGTTATATTTTATGTGAGTAAATTAACATGGATAATATTATGATAAAAAAATTTACTATTCAAGAAAGTTATACTTACTTGTTCATATTTTCCCGTTATTTAGATGTCGGATGTGGCTCAAGGAGGCGCCACTGTGTTCACGGAGCTAGGTCTGAGCCTGTTCCCGGTGCGTGGAGCGGCCGTAGTGTGGCTTAACCTACACGCTTCCGGCGAGGGCGACCTGGCCACCCGCCACGCCGCTTGCCCCGTACTGCTCGGCTCCAAGTGGGGTAAGTGTGTCATAATTTCATAACTTTCAACCACGTGATAGATTTGAAGGTGGTTTTGGTGATTTATTATTTTAAATTTGCAGTGGCCAATAAATGGATACATCTCGTCGGCCAAGAGTTTATTAAACCTTGTGGGCTAGAGTACCAGGCAGAAGGTATAAAAGGGTCTTGAAATAAAACAATTACAAAACAAATAATGTTTTAGTTTTATAGAAAAAAAAATACGTAAATTACGTTTACGTAAAATCTACTTCTGAGAATATCGAAAACTTAATTTAAACTGCTTAAAATGTGGACTATATATAACTATCTATCCCTCTTTTGTATGTTTATCAGCGGCCTGTATTTGATTATCTGGCGTTATTATTGTAATATGTATATATTCTGGAATATGGTAATACAACTATTTCTAAAACAACATTAAACAACTGATCCAATAACAAAAAACTTCTTATCTAATTTTTTGATTTGTTCCAATCACCAAATCCTATTTTTATTCACACGTTCTAAATATTGTACGATAAAATTACTTTAAAAATCTAAAATTGCACGCTTTTATCTCACTGGATATTTTTATTTTCTTTATAATAAAATTTATTGTGATAAGTAGTCACTAGTGTAGTATTATTATGTTCCGGAGAAAAATATTTTGTTGTTCAGTTTTCATAACTTTCGGCGTTTTTGCACGCGGAGAGCTGTTCACTGCTTTGTCAGACTTAGAGCCGCTGATGACAACACATAAAAAGGTTATTGACGATTTACACGATTACATCAGTAAAGAGGAAGAAAGGCTTCATATTTTAAAAAGGTACGAGCACGATTTATTTAGAGAATAGAGATCCACTAGTAACTTGCTAACTTGCTAAATCTTACTAATCGTTGTGATTATATTATTTATCTTAAAGTTGTTTTTATAGTATGAAAATGTGTTCGAATAGGTATTTAAACATTTACAAACAAGAGCATGCAAAGGCGATGGAAGATATGACGAACTACCTCAGCAACCCTATTAATGCATTTACACTCATCAAGAGGTTGACCACGGACTTGGAGTATATAAAACTTAATATTGAATTAGGAACAGGTAGGTCAGCAAATTGACAAAGTATCAATTACTTTTTAATACATATGGTACAGTTAAAAGAGATACAATACCTCTTAGTTTTTGTACATTTTAAACAAAATAAACCCCAGAACATGTGATCGGCATCACGCAGTATGAAGGCTTTACTTACCCCAGCTCGGAGGACTTACGTGGCGCCGCGCGCGCCCTCGCGCGCCTGCAGGAGACTTACCTTCTTAAGGTTGAAAACCTCGCTGAAGGAATACTTGATGGAGTTATTAACAGGTTACTCTATAATCTACGTTATATTTAAACAACATTCTTTTTTTTCTACTTGTCAGTTGTCAATAAGCCGGTTACCTTTTTACGCTTAAAAAGCTGAATTCACTTAAATTAAATTTTGTATTAACGTTTTAGAAGCGCTTAAAAAAGCGTAGGGTACTTTTTGTTAATGTAATGTATGCAGGAATATAACGCGATATACAAATTTCAGCTCGACCAAGTTATAAGCGTTGGTATTAACTTAAAAAAATATAATAATAATTAACCACAGAAATATTCCTGCCATTTTTGACTAATTAACAGGTAAGTATAAAAAAATTCCATTGGAGAAACAAAAGTATATTTGTATTTTACAGTTCGAAAATGAGTGCTAGTGACTGTTATGAGTTTGCCAGAATATTATTCAATGAGAGTGATTACAAAAATTCTTTGAACTGGATGATAACAGCTCTGCACAAGTTTAAAGAAGAATATGTTCCTTACATGTTTGAAGAAGTCGATATATTTCAATACATAAGTTTATCATATCATTTTTTGCGTAAGTGTTACGTAGTGTTTATCCCCTTTGAATAAGTATTCTAAAGGGACCCATTCATTTCTTTAATTATTAAGAACACTTTTTGTAGGTAATAACAGAGAAGCATTAAAATGGGCAAAAAAGGTGATTGAACTAGATCCACACCATTCAGATGCGTTAAAAAACATAACTAAATTTCAAAAATGTTTAGATATTGAAGAGTTAAAAGTAGATACGAATGACGTAAGTTAGCTTATGCACTCTTTCAAATCATCGCTATACTAAATTCCCTGTTTAATGCGTAACCTGCTGTTTAATTTTTTCTTATGAAACTTTAAGAAAGCTGATAAAATAACAGACGAAAATAGTGTGAATATAACGCAAAAAGAAAAAAAAGCGCAATTCTTTAACTTTTCTAATGCTCTGTGCCGGGGAGAAGTGGAGGTGCCACCTGTAATATCCAAAAAGTAAGATATATACTATTATTATAATTAAGAAAAAAAATTTGAAAAAATCTTTTTTGCAGAGGAAATGTAACTCTAGAAAATACTGCAGAATATATGGTTTTTATTGTAATAATACATGCCTGAAAAAATAATAAATTTCCGTGAGCTGGTAGCAATTTTTGAGTAGATATTTGGGACAATCTGAAGCCTGAAACCTTTTCATATATCTTTTCTGTCACCCCCAATATGGAACTGCAGACCTGGCAGACTCCCAATTATATGGAACTGTGGACGTGGAGTCTAGCCTACACCTTACCTACCTTTGCAAGAATTGTTTTGCAAACTATAAAAATGTATTTGGGGCAACTTAAAATTTTAATAAAGTAAGGGTATCCGATACTAAATAATAACTCCCTTATTCTTAAAAATATTTAAATAGTGTTTAAGTAATCAAGATTGCCTATCCCTTTCTGTAGTGTGACGTTTTCAATATTCCAGAAAAGGACTGCGAATCTTGATTAGTTAAACACTGTTTAAATATTTTTATGAATAAGGGGTAATTATTTATGAATAGGGGTAATAAGGGATATATTATTGGAATAAAAAAGATGTCTAAAAAAGTTTGTTTGCTTAAACCCTGCCACTAATCAGCAAGGTCTGTCGTTCCGTGTTGGTACAAGATTTTAGCTTATCTCAAATACCTACCCAAAAATTGAAAATTTTTTACCATCTCTTGGAATATAATAGTTACTTGGCCAAATTCGTAGCCGCCTTACAAAATGTTATGGTTTCAGGTTATACTGCCGTTATTATAATGAAAACTCATTTCTAAAATTAGCACCCATAAAGATGGAGTATAAGTATCTCGAGCCTGATATAGTAATGTTTTACGACGTCCTATACGATGAAGAGATAGCGATAATCCAAAATATCGCCCAGCCACGAGTAGGTTACTATTATAATAACATTATTCCTTAAAAAATACATTACTATATAATACACATATACTTTTGTAACGTAGCAGACAAAAACACAATACTTTTAACTGGGTATCTGTGGATTAGTTAGCTTATTCTTAAATATCTGGCAAAATAACAAGATTAACATTTCTAACGTCTCAGTTAAAGCGAGCACTGATATATAATGTTGAGTCTAAAGAATTCACGTCAGCGGAGATACGTATAAGCAAGTCAGCTTGGCTAACTGACGAGGAGTCGCCAGAATTGGAGAGAGTGAGCAGACGAGTGGCAGACTTTACAGGACTAAATATGGACACTGCGGAAAAACTGCAAGTTGTAAACTACGGCATAGGTGGTCACTATGCACCGCACTTTGATTACGCTTCTGTAAGTCCTAATACCCTATAATGTTATGCATAAACTTGTCGCGCTTTACAAAATATTATATTAATTTGTCCTGGGTAAAAATCTTTTTTACAATAATTGTCTAGTTATAATTAGTGATGTTCCGGATATCCGTATCAGTATCCATATCCGCGAATGTCCAAGGGAAAATAATGATCCGTATTCGTATCCGTCACTTTTCTCGCAAATCTTATACGGATCTTTTAACTTGATTAATATTAAATTGATATGATGAAATACTAGTTATACAGCGGGACTAGGGTAAGCCATCGTGATAATTTTGTCTACACGTTTTCTCGACTTTTTCCGGTTTATCTCTTCACCTCTATTAACCCTAACATGACAAAAATTTTCCCTCGTGTTTGTCAACAAAAATTATTGTGTTTTGTTTATAATATGTACTATTTTTGTCCACGAACCCTTACATGACAACACATTTTTATCGAATTTTAGTCGAGATTTTAATATTATCAGAAGAGTACCGTTTTTTCAATGCTAATCTACGAACGAGAAATTTCTCCCTCGCATGTTATGGAGTAGAGATATATGTCGATATCGACTATTTTGACAACGCTCGACAAAGAGAGTTATCACGTTGGTATATATGGATGGTGTATATGGTTGTGTTGATGGATAATATTATCATAGGAGACTAAGACACACTCTTAGTCTCCTATGATAATACAAAAGTAGCAGCGATAAAAGCAAAAAAACATGTGATTTGTACGAGCAAACCCATTTCGTTGGGGTGCTATACCATAAATTATATTCATAATCATCATCATCACAAAAGTGGTGTCCTGATGATGGGATCCTTGAGTAATCGAGGGAACTCCTCGAAATTTGTATGGAAACATATGGTGATTTTGATTTCCC
>JAOTAV010044374.1:0-17371 GCA_026546445.1 Cyclargus thomasi
CATACAAAGTTCATACTAAATTACGTTTTAAGAGAAAGAGATGGGTAGAAAACTTACATCGCTAATATCTTACTTATCTCTCAACAGAATTCAGAGATTTTTTGTGATTCTGTGTATCTTTAGATAGTGGGTATCATAATAATTATTGGTTCTTTGCCTCCTATTTTTTATGTGCAATTTAAATGCAATTTCGTTAAGCAAGCAATAAAATTAACGTTTCACTTTTACGTTTATAAAATATATGATTTTCTAGTTCTTTACAAGAAATTTCCCAGTAGGTATTATGAATTTTCCCATACAATAGAAACTCTTTTCAATTGTGTAACTCTACATAATTTAGGATGTGTATTGTTTAAACTTTTGACCCTTTCACAGCCCTGAAATACCTACTTTTTAAAATACTAGTACTATTTACATTGGGATAGTTGTCATAGAAACGTGGAAGTCAAGAATAAGTCTCATACAATGCCTTAAGTTTATGACGTATGGGATACATACACATTCATCAGAAATAAGATGATATTTAGTTCTACATGTTTTATAATACCGCAACCTACTGATCACTAATTAATATACTACTGATCAAATATTAGAAACGAGAACCCCTTTAGTATTAAGTTTTCCCACGATGTTCATCTTGCGTAAACCGACGTGGTGGAGCGACTGATCCATGACCAGATGCTGTAAGAAGTCACTTGACATTACATGTGTTACTTTTATAAAAGTTATTAGTTAAATATTAACATATTTACAAAGTTTCATAGTAAATCTCTTGAGTGACCATCGCCAGAAGTATTTCCGTATTATACGACCTGCAAACCTCCAAAATATGAACGTATTCCCTCTTAAAAGGCCGGCAAGTTATTCTCATGTTGCTAGAGTCCATGGACCACGGTAGTTTCTATTAGGTGGTGTGTTTCCTCGCATGCCAACTAATTCTAAAAAAAACTGCGGCTAAAGACTCGACGATCTCTGTGGCGCAGTGGTTGAGCTATGGTAGCTCACGCCAGGGGTCGCGGGTTCGAATCCCGCCGACGGAACAAAAAGTTTTTCAATGTTCCTGGGTCATGGATGTATATTAAATATGTGTATTGTATAATAAAAATCTTAAATATGTGTATAGTATAAATGTATTAAATATATTTCCGTTGTCTGGTACCCGTAACACAAGTCCTTAGGGTACTTAGCACAGGGCCAGATTGACATGGTGTAAAGCGTCCATACATATTAAAGAAGTTTCTAATTAAATTTATCAAGTGACAACCCTAGCGGGCGGCGCGGCGCGAGCGCACTTTGTAGTACAAACAGGACGGCGGCCGCGGCGCGGGCGCACACATTAACAGCACACGCACACACGCTTAGCGCCCACACGATAACCGACACCGCCTAAATACTCCTTATCAATTAACCTCGAGAACTACTTAAACTGAGATCCACCTAAAGTCATAGAATGCTACTGTCTACCTTTCTTTCAAAGACATGCCGTTTCCCTAGACAAGCAAGTCCCATAAAATCTAAACACTATAAAGGTGTCGCGAATAGATCAGTCTTTAACTGACTTCCAAAAACCCGTCAAGTGCGAGTTGGACTTGCGCACGTAGGGTTAACACAGAAAAAAAATGTGTTTTTTTGTATAAAACCCTCCTCAATAATTAATTTTGTTTAAATTTTATTACTGATTAATAAAGTATATGCGCAACTTAGTATTTTGTGAAAATTTCAAGCTCCTGCCTGTTGCCAATATTATTGAAAAAAAAGAAAAACAACAGGTTTGTTGTATGAGAGCCACTCTTATCTCATAAATTTATTTTGGTTTTAGTATTTGTTGTTATAGTAGCAACACAAATACACAGTCTGTGAAAATTTCAGCTTTCTAGCTATTACTGTTCTTGAGATACGCCTGGAGACAGACAGACGGACAGACATCGCAGTCTTAATAATAGGGTCCCGTTTTTACGCTTTGGGTACGAAACCCTAAAAACAAAGTGATTTCTCGGTTCGAGTCGAATTGCTCGGTGGATTTGAACAATCGTAGTGTGCACCGTGCACCGCACACATCGAAACTTCTAGAAGTTTTCAAATATTCAGGAGTCTAAGTAAAACCTTTCTAAGTTTCTGCAGTTGGATAGAACTCACAAGAAGGTGTGTTTCAGTTTAGTTCTCCCCGCGTATTATTTCTTATAACTAACTTAAAAAATAAATAACATCCACTTTTAGAAGCGTCCTTACGCCACACGCTTATAATAATATTATACATAATAACAAATAGACACGCAACCTTTTAATATGCTTAGAAATGAAAAATAAATAATTAAAAAATAAATCATTATAAACAGAGCTAAATATTTGTGTGAATTTTACAATCTAAAATATTATTATATGTTTGATAAGTTGTGTTAGATTTGCAGTATGTTATGTTTATACATTCTGTAGTTATATTTTGACCTTGTTACTTAGTTTGCATTTTACCCAATTATGTTTTTACTATAATACAAAATGTTATATTTCTACGAATGTAATTATATTGAAAACCGATATTTCAGCGGAATTAGTAATAAGTTAAATAGTTTTGTCTTAATAATCACGATAATTCATTAATAATTGTAATTATAACGATTTGAGCTCACCTTCGAAATAGCTCCTAAATTGTGATCGTTAATTCTCTAATGCTTTACCGCACAGCGAAACCTCTGGCGGCCGCCATCTTGTTAATAATTATTATTAATCAACAATCGTGATTATTTCCACAGATTATACCAATTATGGTACCGAGCCGAGCTATTTTATGGGGTGGAATATTAATTATAATGATTAGAAAAAAAGAGCTGGTAAGTCTGAGTTGTTTCGCAATTAAAGAGAGTGCTTATTACACTTTATTTAATTCGAAAGAAATTGCCGAGATGATAGCTGGGAAAATAGAATTTATATCTATAATTTATTATAAAACGGTAAAATTCGCGAGTCTGTACAATTAATATTTCTACAAACTAATCAATGTAACAATGGAACTTAGGAACAGTAATATAACACAAACCGACAAAAAAAAGTTGTCTGACAAAAAAACGCACTAATCTCCGGAACTACTGAACGGATTCGAATAAATCTTTTTTTAATTAATAGCTATTAAGTCTAGGCAACACTTAGGATACTTTTTATCCCGGGAAAATGTACGGTTCCCGTGATATACAAATTTTTGCGCAACGAAGTTGCGGGCACCAACAAGTTACGTATAAAGCAACTAGTAAGTATTTACCTGCGGCTTTACTCGCGCGGAAATTATGTATCTCACGGAAAAATTTATATGTATCCCAAGGAATAAAAATTTTCCAATTTTCAAAGTCAGCTTATAGTTGATGGCCTGCCTTTATACGGAAACATCATACGATTATAAAAAGTTATAAATTTATATTTATAACGATTATAAAAAGTTATAAGATTAAAATAAGTTTAGATGATATCTCTTTCCTGTTATTTACTTATTTGTTTAAAAATTGGCTGTGTAATGTTTTGAAAGATGGGAATAAAGTTTATTATTATTATTATTATATCACGCAACCAAGTTGCGGGATAATATTTAAGCTCTAGCTAAAGTTTGGTGGGGTATGTAAAATGCCATCCATTCAACCCTACAAATACTTTGATTCTGATGAGCAGACCAGATGATAAGCAACTAGCATCACCCACGGACACTCGCAACATAAGGAGAGCTGCTAGTATGCTACTGGCTTTTTTTTGATGGAAATAGAGGGAGAAGTGAACAGGAAGATGGATAATATAACAATAATATTAAACTTTAATAGTTTATATATACAATAACAATGTATAATGTAATAATATTAAAAAGCGTGATGGACTGGTATTAGAAAATTATTTTTAATACAACTCTAATAAGCTTGGAAGAGATCCTTGGCACTAAAAGAAAAAGAAAAATAAAGGATAAGGAGGCAAAGCCCATATATGACCCTTCTTATTTATAAAAAAAAAACAGGGAGGTTATTATGACCCCTTATTCCCGCCCAGTTCCAGCAAGTTTATGACCCTGCTGTCGATCCAATACCGTTCAAGTTACGTCATCAAATACTCTTTATATGTTAGAACACGTACTTCCAGTGGCGTAACTACATGGTGGCAAGCCGGCAAAATGCCACGGGCCGGAAGGGGTCCCCGATCAAATCCCCCTAGACAAATGGCAAGTGATTATTTTTTACAATAACCGTTTGACGTGTTTTTGTATTGGATTGACATAGTGAAACGAAAACGATTTGCCACGGGCCTCGAACGGTATAGTTACGCTACTGCGTACTTCATAATCTCAAATTTTTTGTTTTTATCTTAATAATTATTTATGTTAGTTATATTCATAATTCCGATATCAGAAAAACTTTATAAATTACAAAGTATACGACGGTGATGTGAAATGGTAATAATTGTGATTTCCGGAAGTATAATATAATAAAAAATATATAAATTTATGGTGTAACGTTTTATAAAAAGCTAATATTAGTTGTCGTAAAAAGAAAGGCTTTATTTGACAGTTTTTGACGTAAAAGCAAACCAGCTGATGTCACGTGACGTTGTCTCAATGCGAAAACACCAATAAGGTGTCAATGCAGATGCAGATGGCAGCAGTCACGTGACTGTTGACTGGATGGGTATAAGGGGTCATAATACCAAAATGTATGAAAGTTAGTTTGGGCGTAAACTGTCTGGAAATAAGCGGTCGTAACAGGTAATAGACTTCAGGAAGACGGATCAGGGGTTGGGAAGTTGGGCCCCTGGTAAACTCGCTCACTCGACGAAACATAGCGCAAACGTTTCACGCCGGGTTTGTATGCGATCATGGTATTTCTCCGTACGAGCCATTCCTGCCGAAACATTGCTCTCCCACAGGAAAATTCTAGGCATATTGTATTTTAGTAGATCTTACTAAAATACAATAACCAGATGATGCCCCCAACTCCTTTACGCCAAATGTCGTTTATCCCGCGGCAACCACGTTTTTTCGGGACAAAAATTATCCCATGTCCATTCCCGGGGCTCAAAGTATATATACTTTATATCAAAACATCGGTTCAGCGGTTTTGGCACACAGAGAGACTGACAGAGTTTCGCATTTCTAATATTAGTATCGATTACATATCAAAAACTCAAACATCTTTCGGGATGAAAACATTAACAGTAATATTTACGACACGGACGCGCCGGCGAACGCTTAAGATTAAACCGCACAATTTTATTTTGCCGACAAACAAACAAATTACACTTACCGCGAATAAAATTGTCCTCATTAACAAAATATCTTTATACTTTTTTATCGGACTAGTGTTTTATACGGCTTTACCCGCGTGGAAATGATTTGCCCCACGGGAGCATTTAATCGGAATAAAAAGTATCCTATATTCTTAGTTAGCTAATGCCCTAACTGTATGTTTGACCCTTTGTACGTGAGTCCAACTCGCACTTGGCCGATTTTCTAGATATTATTATAGACAAAGGCTATCTGGTACTCTGTGGTAAACGACAAAGTAATGGTTAAAGAGTACATACAATAATACATAATACAAAAATACAAATCTTTCCTCTTTATTAATATTGTGAGAAAGAGTCAATGACCTGATGGAAAGCACGAGACTTGCAAGTGCGTTGCCAGGTTTTTTTATGAAGGAATGAAGAAAGAGAATATAAGACATGTCGTGCATGATGATTTTTTCAATTTATTACAATAGAATATAGAACTTAGATTAAAGGACAATATTTATAAATAATGAAATAAAAATAAAAAAAGCCTTTATTTTCCTAAAACTACATTATTGGTTTGAATATACAAACTAATTTACTTGTGGTGTGTCATGGCACAGTGGATAAACCGGGTAGTGCAAGCACGGACCCTGGGAGAAAAGTGCCAGGTTTTCAGAGTGGTCTGTCACTTTGAACCCGTAATTTATCTGCTCCAGCACCTCCACTGTGCCCTGCCTCATGGTCAGGTCTTCATGTGCAGTATAAGTCCCTTGTCGGGCGAAGGTCTCCTCCTCCAAAGGACAATATTTATCTTTTATATTAATACGCGAGCGGAATATTTGTACCCCTTTTTACGAAAGACGCGTAGATGTAAAAGCATGAAATTTACTACTTTTGTTATAGATGAGGAGTGTGGAATACCAATATTATTTTAAAATACGTTTTAGTTTTGCATATTTATAATAATGTAGCGTTTTATCTACGCACAACACAATATTTTAACATAGCACGATAATCGTACACAAAATACTCTTCTGTTTATTGTTGCAGTTTGTGATTTTTTAAAATAAAATATAACGGCCTGGTAACGAGACCCTTATGCAAAATTGAAGACTATGATTGAATTGAGAATAAACTATATCTTTGTATTGCACCTCTACACGGAGGATTTAAATATTTATAGTCGATTTTCGAACAATGGGCGACCTCTAGTTATGATGAAACCACATACGGGAGCAATCATTTCACCGGCAAAACCGCGGGTTAGCGCTAGTTAATTATAATCAGCATTGTCATCATTTAAAGTAATAAAATTAACCTAAACTCTAAGGGCCCGTTTCACCGTTTACTGATAAAGTTTCTGTTAGGCTATCCCCAACTTTTTCGACAGATGTATGGAGATACAACATCTGTAATAAAGTTGTGGATAAACCATCTGTAAGCGGTAAAACAGGCCCTCAAGGTACTATTACAGTGAACTGTAAATCGGATAGTGTAAACGCCGCGTAAGCCGCAGTTAAGTTAGTGTCAAGTGTGCAATAAAATGCACTTAGCTCAACCGATATATTTCAGTGCGAATAGCCTGGCGATGGCGGTCCCTTTGCCGACCAGTTCCGATACCACGCGGGTTTTAATATACAAAACATGATACTCATGTTAATACGCGCACGTTATTAGCTGCTGAGCACGCGGGCGACTTATCTGTCGCTGTCGCCGGTCGCCCGCATTCAGAGACAACTAGAGTTTTCAGTAGATCTACTATGAGTTTTAAGCAGAAGTTTGAAAGGAACAACTACGTAAATTATTTCAAAGCAACAACTACGTAAATTTTTAGTACGGCAATTTTAGTTCCACAAGTGACTACCAGAGGCGCTGTAGCATTTTGCCCTACTAAAAATTCACGTAGTCGGTATCGAGTTGCGGCGAATACTATTGGTTTAAACTCATGGTAGAGCTACTGAACTCTACCGCAATGACCGTTTTGTAACCGTGACATATTTTCCGTGTGTATCAATAAAATAATAATGAAGTTTAAACTTAAAAGTTTATTCTATACTGGTTGAATCCCGCAACTCCGGCACGTAGACAACCCTTATTACGCGGGGTGTACAATTTTCATACATAATTTGATTAAAACCGGTTTAACGTATAAAGGTAACATAGAGACTGATATAATTTTATTATCACAAATATTCAAGGAAACTGACATGAAAATGGCGTAAAACGGTGCTGTTCTGTGTTTCGTTCAGTGAGTGAGTTTACCGGTGGCTCAACTTCCCTAATCCCCCTATCCCTATTCACATTACTTATTCCCTCATAAAAGATAACTGGCGACTCTTCGGATGTTACATTAAGTGTCCATGGGCGACGGCAGTTGCTTTCCATCAGGTAACCCGTCTGCTCGCTTGTCCCCTTAATATCATAAAAAATATATATTATGTAGTATATTATTCTATGGTAGTATGTAGTTTGTTTTTTAATATCATCGTCAAAAAATCAAACAATTTATCCATCACGAGCGTATGACGTGACGGTTTGCTACTTGCCAGTGACAGGACTACCTATAGCAACGCAGGAGCCTCCAAGGCCCTGCTGGCCCAAAGGCCATGATCTACAACGGCTATTTTTAAACCTAGGAATGGACCAAAGCACGCGTAATGCAATATAACTAATGTCATAGTTTAAAAACTATTGTCGCGCGTTTGCGCGGAGGCAAAAGGATTGCCGCTCAAAGTTGTAAGTTTATAACCACCCGTGGCTTTTATATTTCTATTGGATATTTACAAGTTATAGGTAAAGGCACCTAGTACACCTGGTTGACACCAAAAAATCTTTTTTTGCATATATGTAGCAATTATATTATACTAATAATGAATATTTGTGTTAAAACATAATTTGTTATATATTTCACAAGTTTTCGGGCCGCACTTGGTAAATTTCAGGCTTTAAGGATTGAAAACAAAATGCAGTACATTTTAAAGATTTGAGGCTGTAAAAACAAAAAATTATAGTCTAATGTGTCTTTTAAAATGTTATGGTATCTTAAAAAATCTGAAAAAAAATCTAAGGATTTTTTGAAGCAAATTAGACATATTCTCCGGATTGTTTATTTTTTCATCTATTAATCTTACCCGTATCCAGTATGAAAATCAAACATGTGTCACCCCTAACTCTAATTATTCATAATAATAATAATAATAATAACTAGAGGTCGCCTGTGGTCAAAATTCGAACATAAATATTTAGATCCATCGTATAGGGGAGCTATAAAAAATATAAACTATTATCAATTTAATCACAGACTTCAATTTGACATAAAGGTCTCGTTACCAGGCCATTAAATTTTATCTAAAAAACACAGACTTCAACCATAAAAAAAGATCGTGTATGATTATTGTGTAATGTCAAAATATTGTAGTAAAAATACGCAAGATTAAAGCATATTTTAAAATAATATTGGTATTCCACGCTCCACCTCCATAACAACCAAAACTAAAAGAAATTTCATTTACATCTACGCATTTTATGATTATTGTGTAATGTCAAACTATTGTAGTATGCATAGAGTTTTTTTAATTAAAGCATATTTTAAAATAATATTGGTATTCCACGCTCCACCTCCATAACAACTAAAACTAAGATAAATTTCATTTACATCTACGCGTCTTTCCTAAAAAGGGGTACAAAGTTTTCCGCTCGCGTAGATTAATAGCATTCAACATTTTCTATTAGTTAATCTAGCATTATTCTAAAGATTACTGACAAGGATATCGGTCATGTAGAATGAGTCACCGCGTTGCAGCCTCCAGACCAGACACGCAGGAACATACACCGTTATTTAACAGTCTCGAGAATCACACAAGAAAACAACAGTGATTAGTCTTATAACTAATATCACCAGCTGCAGCTGTTAAAATTCGCAAGGAGCACGTTCTATTTTTTGTTAATTAATTTTAACGTTTCGTGAGAACTTAATTTTAGCTTTTATTATTGCTCCAATTACATATTTTAGGTTTTTAAACTAATATCATAATTTAAAATGATAGTTTCTAAATTTATCCTAAACCCTGCTATTATAAAAAACTTTTTATTTGAAGAATCAACCATCAAGTAATCGAAAACCATTTTATACATTAAGTGTCATCTAGCGGATTTAGTAGAAACGATTTAGCGTTGAAGGCAAGTTATAATGCAAATAGTAATTTATTCTTGCAATAGATGTCGCTGTTATTCGCTAACAAAGTCGAACTTCAGTCGTCTCATTGCTAATTTTGACTTGCTCTTCTATTCTGTAATTAATATTATAAATCTTATTTTTGTGCATCATATTTTAGTAACATTTTTAAACTATTGTTTTTATGGCTTATCTGAATATACTATTATAAAATATCGACCGATTAAAATTCCAAATGGCAACAATTTGCTTATGTCATCTACCGGCAGTGATCTGTCATTTCGAATTGACAGATCATATGATTTTCTGTCAGTGTCATTTTTTTTCGCCAAGCGTGTGATCGCTTCGTTGGTCTGTTCAAATTGATTTGTTTTTAATCGTAAATTTTCAGTATCAATTATTTAATTTTATACTTGTGCTTATTTTATTTAAGGCCTAAAATAGATGATTATTAATTGTGCTTAATATTAGTGTTAATTCCTTTCTAAGAGGGGTTTTTATTGCAATCGAATAGTGAAAGATGGATGTAAAATCTCCATTGGTGTTAAACGGTGTTGTTTAAAGCAAATGTGAAAGAAATGTGATTTATTAGTTAGAAAAAAAGTGAAGACTCCTAAAAGTATAGTAAGTTGGCCAAGTTTTATGGCGCTAATCCTATATTATATGCATTTTATAACTTTTTTGAGAAATCGAAATAGAATTAGAAATTACTATTTAGTTCCGTTGTCGAAGAGATTATCGTATGGTTTGTGTATGTTTTTAGAATGATAAGATTTGTTTACTTCACTAGAAGCAATTTAGCGATATTGTTTTCACAACAAAGAGTTTAGTCTTGCCATTGTTTACATAATGCCACTTAATGTGGATTACAAGCTAAAGCTGCCATTGTCACGTTTTTTGTGACGAGTAGAATTTTATTTATTTTTATTTACTTCTAACAAAAAAAGGTTCTTCTATATTTTGCTGGACTATCTTATTCTTACTTTTATTTCCTTGCTATAAGAGATTTAAGTGTAATCTACACTTTCTGTGTTGTGTTCTGATACATACAGATCTTTTTATGTTGTTTTCTAATACATTAATAGTTCCAATTATAGTCTTTTTTAAAGCTCCCTTACAACAGTATAAGGACCAGGAATAATGATTTTTTTAAATATAAATAAATTGCAAAGTTAGTACCATATAAAATATAAAATTTACTGAAATGAGTTCTCATTCAAAATGCGATTTAAATATGTATATTCTTAGGAGGCATACTTATTACAAATTATTGTTTAGTGATAGGCAATTACAAAATGCTTTACTGTGTGTAACCTGTCTACAGATAATCAAATGCAGTTATGGCTAACGATGACACCAGTGTGCGGGTTGCTGTTCGGTGAGTTATAATAACTATTTCCTTATTATTATTCTACAAATAGCCAAATGGTAATTTAAGAAAAACACACTTTTTTGCACTATTGCTACTCTATTTACTTAATGTCTATAAATTTTTAACAAAATTCACAACAGGTTTCAACAAAATCATCACCAGATGGACCTTTGTCGAAACCAGTTGATTATTTTGTTAAAAATTTGTAGAAAGTAAGTAAAACTAGCAGAAACAGTGCAAGAAAAAGTGTGTTTACTTGATGTTTGACATGAATTTCCTCCAAAAACCAACAGTACAATAAATTACATATAACATGGTAATTTTAATGTCCATAATTTGAATATCACCTAGTTACTAGACTGGTGTTAGTGACACCCTAACACCCTTCTAGTAACTAGGTCTACAAGGGTGTCTAATACCTATTTTGTTGTTGTCCATCTATTTAGTAAAATATCTAGATGATGTCCACAACTCCGTTCCGACAAAATTCGTTTATCGCGCGGGAACCGTACATTCTTCTGGGATCAAAAGATATAGTATATATTTGGTACAGTGATCCTCAAAGTATCACAATACCAAATAAAAACCGGTTCAGCGGTTTCTGCATTACAGACATACATATTATAAATGCGACAATGTGTATGTCTGTAAGGTAAGGAGATTCGTCAAAAAACCGACAATCACACTTTCACATGTGGATCACAGTATGGATGTGAAAGTGGGATTGTTTTTTTTTACGAATTTCCTTGCAAAATTACGAAGCTTATAAAAAGTTATTTTCAAAAACCAAGAATACTTAACAATGAGGAATCTAAATAGTTTGTCAATCTATCTGTGTATCTGTGTGTGTGTGTGTCTGCGTGTGTGTGTGTCTGTGTGTGTATAAGAATTATACAACAGTTTACAAGGTACATTGCATACACTATGTCATAATGTTTACACAAAAACTTGACATACAAATGTAAATGAAATTGCCTGCCGTAACATATTGTAATAGAGCTAACATACTATTGACCTGGAGACCTTCTTTGTCTTATTTCTTGCTGTATTGCACAAAGGAGTTGTGCATTTTGTTATGTTCAACTTAGTTTCGACTATTATTTTTTAAAAGAAAATTTTTTACCGTAATACTAGGCTACTGAGCATTATCTTTCGTACGTTATGTGTTGACTGAATGTGCTTTTCAACCGACTTCCAAAAACGAGGAGGTTATATTAAGTGTATTGATTGTCACATGAATGTGCCACGAAAGGTGCTACGAAGTGCAAGTTTGTTTTTACGAAAAGTCATTTTTGTATTATAATCCGTCTCCTCTTAAATGCTTGTCGCTGACACCAACTACGGTCACAATGAAAGTCCACGTAAAATACTGTTAGATATTTCAATACCTATCTAATTACGACATTTAAAGCGTAGAGATTAACCTACAAATACCTTCAAGTAACAAAATGAAGCCAGCTTTGCTTCATCGTGACCGTAGTTTGTGTCAGCGACAAGCATTTAAGAGAAGACGGACTATAATACAAAAATGACTTTTCGTTAAAAACAAACTTGCACTTCGTGACACCTTTATTACCCTAATTAAACATAGTACTATGACTGTTTATTTTTATAATTGATTATCTAAAAAGTTCGAAATAGCCTCATTCACCCTCTCTAGAGGGGCCAAGCATATTTCGGACCCAGCCTATTTACAAACGTCCCAGACACGATTTCAACGAAACGGCCGTAACCTGCCGGCCTGGCGCCAGCCTGGTGCCAGTCCCACGTTACCGTGTACTCCACTGGGGTAAAAAAACACCCCACGACCGCCGGTCGATGGACACACCCCCAACAGTCAGACCTACGCGGCGTGAATAAAGATCTCGTATTCATATGAATATAATCTCCATGTTGCTTAGATTGTGTTGGGAATATATTACGTACGCGTTATGAATGAAAATGTTAATTTTTATCGCCTATTCATTTGTATTTTTCAAGGACAGAGAACATTATTGTAATTTGTATCTCAAAATTTCTAATTTGCTATGTGACTGAGGATTCTTATCTCATTGACTGCGTCCGCATGAAATTTTAAAAATCATCCCGTTTCTGCAACATTTTTTTTTTATTACTGCTCGACTCTTATTCGTCAAAGTGTGATGTCAAATAATCTATAGCCTCGATAAACTACCCAATACGAAAATAATTTTTCAATTCCGACCAGCAGTTCCTGAGATTAGCGCGTTCAAACAGACAAAAATTTCAGTTTTATATTATTAGTACTTATAGATTATAGAATAATATTGTCATAATATCTAACGCACTCCGAATCCGCTTCATCATTACACCAAACCCGCTCACCTTCGGAACGGCGATGTTTTTCTCAAACCTCGGTGTCATACATACCATAAGTTATAAGATCATAACATAGGTAGTTACGTAACTGGGCTAAATGTTCGCGTATCGCACACATGATGTAATGTTTGTCTTATAAAGTCGTAACACGAGCCGAATATACGGTCAGTGGCGAAGCACTGCCTGTTCTGCATCGCGCTATTGAAGTTTCTTCAGTGCGACGGTAAACAATTAGGTGAAAACTTAAACAAGCTTAATGTCCAAAAAGACAAAAACCCGACTGCAGGAACCGTTTGGCGACAGAAATCCGCCATTTTGTGTTTTTTAATACCAGTTGGTGCCCGCAACTTCGTTGCGCAAAAATTTGTATACCACGCGGGAACCGTACATTTTCCCGGGATAAAAAGTATCCTATATGTTGCCCAGACCTAATAATAGCTATCAAACAAAAAAAAGATTTATTTAAATTCGTCCAGTAGTTCCTGAGATTAGCGCGCGTACAAACAGATGAACAGATAAATTTTTCTGTCGATATGTGTTCTATTATTATTCTTTAGCATCACCACATTGATTATTTTGTAAAAATATTAAATTTACAGACACTTCAATTTTACTGTTTTATGTACGAATCTAACGACATCTCTCAAGCCAAAATCAATCAAACCTTTTAGCATGCAGAGCGTGCCAAACAATTATACATACATACATACCTATACATACATATTCTCGAAAAACATAACCCTCCTGACGCAGGCAAGAAAAAAGTAGAAAGAACTTCTTGAGCTTTCACATTCACAGCACAGCACATTCTTACTGCCACGTTGAGTTTTGGCTAATTTTTCTAGTCGGCTTAATTTACAGCATTTTTGGCACACACAACGTGACAAAATCTCATCAACGATTAGATAAAAAATAGTAGCGGCCGTGATAGCTATCGACTATGATGATGCCGATTATATATCACATAAAGTTTTGTTTGTACCTAACTATAATAAAAAAAGCCTATCCAACGACACATAAAAGCATGTCTCTCCCAGTTATGGTTGATCCACATCAACCATTCCTTATTCTATATATTATAGAGAATACCAATATTATTTTAAAATATGCTTTCTTCTAACATATTTTTTAATAAATAAAATGCTACGCACACTACAATATTTTGAATCGACACGATAAACACACACGAATTATTATTGACGCTTACATGCGTCAAGAAAACACATATTTTTCATTATACAGAATTCATTATACAGTTTAGTTACAGCTAGTCAAAATGAGAAATTAATTTAGTGTGTCGATATAATTAACATCATTGAAAATCATTAAAAAAAAAAAAATAAAGATTGGCTGTATGGTTCATTAACCCTAAGAATGAACCATACAGCCAATTTTGAGCGAATGCATTATAGAAAAATTAGCTAAAGTTTATTAGGAGGTAAATAATTGAATGCATAATGTTCAGTTTACTTTTTAAAATTAATAAATGGCTACTAAAAGTTACAACCAAAGAGACTTCTGCAACTCTACTCGAGGTTTTTTTTTTCATTTATTAAAGGTCACTTAGAACAGCAAGGTGACCACAAAACACAAAAAAATAAAGATTTATATCAAATAAGGTTTGTAAACGGTGATAGAGCTGTTATTTGCCCCGGTATTCGGTATATACATTCTAGACTCGAAGCTAGATTCTAGACCTTGCCTAATCAAAATATCTAGACCGGACAGAGGCGGATTAACACGACTATAAAGTTAATTTAAATGGGCACTTTGTCAGTTTGATTGCGCTCACATTGATGTATTATGGCCGCAACGAAATGTGGTTAATTGAAATCGCAAGAGCTGTTTAGGACATAGGATTCCCAGGGTTTTTAATGGGGGAATATTTTACGTGTCCTACGGATTAGGGTGTAGCAGTGTGGTTTGTTAAAAATTTATTATATTTGAAGACAAACGATTAAAGCAGATGACTAACATTTTAAAAACTTCCAGATTTTTGCGTTAATGGATCGATCGATCAATCAATTTGTTTGCTTTGAAAGTGGTACATAATATGTAAGCATAATTTAATTACTCGGGTCTTACACTTTCAACTATAAAGATAGCATGCAAATATTTGAAAGTTATAAAATCTAACATCCTTGAATCATTGAACACCATTACAATTAATATTAAAATTATATAAACTTAACCACAATAAAATAACATATTTTGCGCCGTCATTAATAAACAATAAAATAATCAACGTGTTGTTTTTTTTAGTATAAAAAGCAAACTAAAATATTTAATGTAGTGACAGTACTAAGAACGTTACATCTTTTAGACCCGACGCTTTTGGACCAGAAAAAATTAATTGAAATTAAAATATTGTGGGTTTGTTGTATAGCTGTATACATTAGCTTATAATAAAATAGGTAAGTTACAAGATTTGTCTAAATTTTATGGTGAAAAATTAGAATTAGAAAAGTTATCCGCTTCTTACACTTATTTCTTCATTTATAAATAGCTGTTGCCCGCGACTCCGTCCGCGTGGTATGTCGACTCCCACTATGCATCAAAGAAGGCGCTGTGAAAAATGATTTTCCCTATTTTCCTGCTTTTCTCTTGAAATTTTTCCTGATTTCTTATTTGCAGTAAACCTCACGGAGCCCGATACCGCTCCAACAAATGCAAAACCGTAGAAATCGGTTCGTTCTGTATCTATATTAGGCTTATTATTATATTAAAAAATTAAAACCTTTTTATTCAAAATAAGTACTTTAAGTACACTTTCTGAACATCGAGACTACAGTGCCTAACACCAGTTCGGGAACTAACCCGGCGAGAAGAACCGGCGTAAGAAACTCGCACGGGTCCATCTTTTACCTAAAAGATGGAAAATAACAATAATATGTCTTAAAACTAATTTAATAGACAATAATTGTTGATGAAATGAATACATAAGTAATTGTAAGTCAATGTAAATATTACAGTCTTTTGTAACTTTTTTATAAAATAATCATAAAAAATAAAGTTACATTACTATTGTATGTCAAGGTTTTAAATATTATACAGAAGCAGCCTGGCAAGGGGCCATTCTACTCCCAGGATCTGCTGTTCGTTAATAAAATCATTAACTTTATAGTAAGCTTTAGCACACAAACGTTCTTTTACAACTTTTTAAAACTTATTTATAGAAAGATTTCGCACGTTTTCTGAGACTTTATTGTAAAGGTGTATATATATTTGACTTTTAAAAGATTTACTTACTGTGCCTATTACTAGTGTTTCTACAGTGAATATCATTTTTTGATTTAAATTTACTTAGATTTTTTAAAGCCTACATTACATTATCCAAAAATTTATTGAGAAACAACAATAAGATTTTTTTCAATTTTCAAATTTTAAATTCAATTCAAATCTTAAATTTACTTCTGAGAATCAAAAGGTTTCATTTTGTAAATAGAGCGTATAGCTCGCTTCTGCAGCACGAATATTGTATTGATGTCGGCGTTTCTTCGTTTTTTTTTAATTTCCCTTATCTTTCTGACTGCATATTCTGCAGAACTAAACCTACCTACAAGATTAGCAATATGAGGACCCTACTGTAACTTACTATCTAGCGTAATACCTAAGACCATAGTGGTGTCTACCAAATTCATCTTCTCATCATTTAATAACATATTGGTTTGCCTAACATTGAGCAAAGTAATTATATACATTTTGTTTTACTAGAATTCAAAAGTAAGTTATTAACATTAAACCATTATACTTAAACTTAATTAAACTAATATTATCGGGCACTGTTTACTACGTCATAATTCGATATTTGTTGCTTCATTTTAAAAATAAGTGAAATGTCATCAGCAAAAAGTACTATCTCATTATCATTATCCTTAACAAGGTAAGGTAAGTCGGTTATGTAGATAAGAAAAAGAAATTGATCTAAGATGGATCCCTGTGGGACACCTAATTCAATTCTAGCTCCATTAAACTTTTTATGGATTAGATTTTGCCATTAATTTTAACCCTTTGAGTTATATTTGAGGTAAGTTGTCAAAGAGTTGAGTGCTGAGTCCCTTATGCCATAGTGATGCAGTTTCCTGATCAATGTAGCATTCTCTCTAGTGTCTTGCAAAGGTAGGCTTTGGGGTGCACCGTGCAGCCACGTAACTTCGCCCTTACAAAAATTAAAAAAACAACCTAAATGTCCAAGAACAGAAAACGACCGACTGCAGAAACCATTGCGTTTTAAACGTCAAGTATATTTC
>JAOTAV010044396.1:0-17368 GCA_026546445.1 Cyclargus thomasi
AAAACTACAAAAATTTTGCTAATAAAAGGCGATAGAACTTTTTTTCTAATTATGATGGCATCAAAATGTCAAAATCGATCAGACGTTGGTTAACGGCATTTAAGCTTAAAAGATGTCAGAATAATGGAACTTCATTAGAAACATGGTACTTATAAAGGACCAAGGACTAAGGAATCTTCGAAGGCCAAAAGTAGCGTAATAAATATATTAAATAGTTTTCCCGCGAATTCGTTTGCGTTGATTTTCCCTTTTTTCCTGCCTTTCTCTTGTAATTTTTCCCGGTTTTTTTTCTACAAACCTCACGGAGTCCAAGACCTTTCCAACGAATGCAAAACCGTCGAAATCGGTTCGTGCGTTCTTGAGTTTTATCATCAGGAAGGAAAACCCGAATTATTTTTTTATATAATATAAAAAATATTTTTTTATATAATTTAAATAAACTTAACCGTCAGACTTGAAATTTGTGGCTAAGGAGTTACTTTGAAAGTGGGACTTTCTTCTTTTGAATTTTACAAAACATACTCTTAATCGTCATAAGACGTATCAGTCATTTTGTTAGCTCGTTTCCTTCAATGTATGTATTGAAATAATGCAATTATATTCTGTATTTATTAAAATAGTAACGACATAATAATTCACAACAATTTCGATAGAAGATAGTAGTATTCTCAAAACTATTATCAGTAACGCGTTATCAGATTAGGTTACCAACACCTACAACATTTCCTGTGTTCGTCAACTCAATACTAAACTTTGTAATCGTACTGCGTTTAATCTTTACTTGTATTTTGATATAATAATTATTATATCAATTGTATATATAGTTCTACTCTATTAAACAGCTTCGCATAGAAAAGGCCTATGTATTTCCTAAATTAACGCAAATATGATGGAATGTCTACAAAATCGACATCGGGAGAGTGTTTTACTCGCTTGTTACAAGTTATTAATTTTTATACAGTTTTAACATAATCATATAAATCTTCGAGCAACGGTAAACTTTGACTTATAAAATCACTGACCCCAAAAACGATCAGTTATCAATCTAGACACCCAAAAATTAAAATAATACGCCATTAAAAAGCGTTCCTCTGCAATGAATAAAGATCAGCAACTTGAATGGTATGAAAGGAAGCCCTAAGTTTGTCTGTTTGTCTGGAAACCCCCTAGGTCCTAACAATTAAAGCTACCTGTTTTGACAACACCTTGGGGCCCGCACAATACCCCAGGCCGGTATTGTGTGACCCCTGTGAACTGCAAGTCTGTCTAGATGCAACGGATAACGACGTGACGTAATAAAAGTGCAATTATTTCCATTAAACCCTTTTTGATATGTTCTGTAACAATAAACGAAATTATCATTCTTTCATTCTTTCATTTATTGATATAAAGAGAAATGCTCAAATGAGATTGTTTGTTTGTTTGTTGCTTTTTCACGCCATAGCCGTTTTATTTGATACGGATATAAGAGAAACGGTCAGAGAAAGAAGTTGTTTGTCTGCGTTTTATAAGGGTATAAAACTAGATATACGTGGTAACGTCAGAGACTCATATAGTGGTAACGTTAGGGACTCATATAGAATGAATTTTATCACGACAAAACTCACAGTTTCTATAATAACTAACAATTGCTGGCAACATCAATAATTAAATGGTCGGTATCGATTTTAAGTCAGTCTCAGTTGGTTCTGGGCCTAGTTTCGCATTCTGATTTATAAATTGACCTCTGGAGGTCTTGTTGTAGAAATTATACCAGCGAATTATACCTTCGTGCCTCGCATCACCAAATCGATCGACTAATTATATCAATTTTATACAAATCGCTGATTTAACTAAACGAGATTGCCAGCGGCGAGGGTTAACATTGCTTTGGTAAAAGGGCAACTTTATCTGAATTTTTAATTCAACTGATTGATATAAGCATCTTTCGATATTACAAAGTATCTTTATGTTAAAATTTTTCTGGCGTTATCACTTGTAGGATTGTTAAAAAGCTCAATTCAATTCAAATAATTTATTTGCCAGAATATGGTAGTAGAAATTCTTAAAAATATTTTATAGCACAAACAAATTCCGCCACATATACGAGGTGTGTTCAAAAAGTATCGCGAATTTTGAATTTTCGCGGGTTACCGTTCGTACCGTTCGTATGCCGCGCGCAAATATTTAACACATAGGTATAGGTAGATTATAGATTAGTAGTTGACCCCGCAGACGTTGTCCTGCCGAGCTATTTTTTGAATCTAAACCATTCTCATATCCCCTTGAACACACAAAAAAAAACTTTCATCAAAATCGGTCCAGTCGTTTAAGAGAAAATCTGTGACATACACACTCACAGAAGAATTATATATAGAAAAATGACATATTATTACTATTAGAAAAAAAACAATACTTTACTACATTTCATACACATTGAAATCAAAATTTATTTCATTCTTTATTATTAACATAACATTATCTAAATTTCATTAATATACTAAGTTTTATGATTCGATTAAAATTAAAAATTATTCAATACATTCCATAAATATATGAATTACATTTTATTCATATCTTTATCATTAAAAAAGTCATTTACAGAGTAGTAACATTTATTTAATAATAAATGAAACCTCAACCCTACATTTTAGTTTTGCATATAATATTATGAAATCAGTGTACTCGTATAACATTTTGGAAAATTGAGAAGATGTTTAATAGAAGATGTAGCTGGAGTGAAATACACGACGAAATGGGTCACTGGGACAGCCAGAACTAATTTCAGGCGAGTGAGCACTGCGCTAGAGGCTCGAGGTATAAACGGTATATAAAGCCTCCTTTATCTTAGCTAAGTGATGCAGAAAATCTCATTACTAAATACCGAGTTCTGGTCGAGAGTATGCAAGCTGTAGTTGGAAAAGTTATCAATTTTGATGACAATCACGCTAGTATTGTAAATGTGGATATTTATATTTTCTTTCGATCTTTTGTCAACAATTATATTAAAACTACTGAATAGATTTTGTAAAAAAATCATAAAAGTATCTGGCTTAGAAAAATGGGATATAAATTTTTTTGCATGTCCTAATATGACGGAAGCGAAGTCGCGGGTAAAAGCCTTACTATAGTAATAAGTAGAGTTAAGACTACTCTTACCTTGGCTCCTAAAAGATTCTACTGTACCTACTACTTAATACCTACGTGCAGTATTGTGTAATATAATAATAATAATAAACTTTCCCATCTTTAAAAACATTACACAGCCAATTTTTAAACAAATAATTTAAAAAAAGAGGGATTTGGATGATATATCTAAACTTATAACTAAATTCAAAATAATTTCCAACTAAAGCAGTGCAATGCCAATGATAAGGAAAAAGTGACCACACTCGTTATGACAGCGACAGTCGCCACTTCCGTGACCCGTGGCAATATAACATATAATGTAAAAAAAGCTTGCCATCTCTCCTCCTCGGCTATAATTTGACTATTTCCACTCCCCAGGCTTTTCAGACTAACGTCGTACTTGAAATTTTCCATTCCTTAAAGCAGAAATCTCAGATCATATTTTTAGCTCACATGTCAAAGAGATAAGTGTGTTAACGGACAAAGGGCCCCGGCTTACATAAAGCCTGTATATAGGTCAACAGGGCGACTCCCCGCGACCCCCCGAGACCCCCCAGCCCGGGGGGAGGGGGTCACGCAGGTTGCCCTACTTCCTCCATTTAGCCGAAGCTACGCCGCAGTAAATAAAATATTTGTCGTTCTCTAATCCATTCCATCTCGCTGGCTGCATATACCTGGAAACTCAGTAAATCCTGATGATGTAAGTTGAAGTTTCCACCACACATTCTATTGGGCTTAATAGCTTATTTTTATTCCATGCTCAAAACTAAATAAGAATGTTGAGACTTGAGAACCAAAGACTTTGCATGGTGAAACCTTGCAACCGACACCAAGGGACAAAACGTCGTTAAAGTTCTCACATTACGAACGTCACTTTTTGGCTGTTTAGTAATTTATGCCGTTTTACAGAAAATCGGAAAACGCATCGCTTAAGTCCGCAGAACACGTGTCAGCTAACAAAAACTTGTTAAATTTTTAAATTGTTTGTCTATACAAAATTCAATAAATCGATTCGCTCTCCTGAAAACTTGCCAATTTTGACTTACATGGCGTTAGAACTTCAACGACGATAAGTACATAATACGAACGCTCATTGCCATGGGAGAGACATGCTTCGGCACGAACGGGCCGGCTCGACTGGAGAGATACCACGACCTTTCGGAAAACTGGCGCGAAACCCAACTCTCTACACCATATTCTACGAGTGGCCCTATTTTCGTTCCCTATTCCCGTGGCCTATTCCTTAATGCAAAGGCAACGCACATGCAACGACTCTGCGGTTACAAATGTCCAGGGAGAGTCAAACTGCACATTAAATGTGACGTGTCAAACTAAAAACCCCACTCTCACTGTTGCTTGTCGAAATACTGATCTATACCAAGTTAGATATGTTTGTGATTTGGTATCTAATAAGAGCAACTATTTAAAAAACATGTTTTTATGAAAAAAAAGTAGCGAAGTACTTAAAACACTTTCCTCATTACTTCGTGAGGTACTCGAACTTTGCATCGACCAAGTTATTTATTGGTCGAAGATAATTATAGTGCGCGTTATCACAAGAATTTCTCAGGACTTTTGTGTAACATATATTTATTACAGCTACATAGTACTTTAACATGATTTTCTTTAAATAATATTTAGGGGGCATGCGAACAGACGGGTTACCTGATGGAAAGCAACTGCCGTCGCTCATGGGAGGGAATAGGGAAGTTGGGCCACCGGTAAACTCACTCACTGAACGAAACACAGCACTACGCCGTTTCACATCGGTTTTCTGTGAGGCCGTGGTATCACACCGGTCAAGCCGGTCCATTCGTGCCGAAGCATGGCTCTTCCACGGCGATGAGCATCCGTATTATGTACCTGAGATCGGAAAATGTCTCATTGGAGGCGTGTGCCTCCACCCGGGTTTGAACCTGTACCCTCTCGAGTGCGAACCAAAGGTCTTACCCATTAGGCCACGGACGATGTCAGATAATATCGGTGTTGACCTACCTCCATTATCTTTAATAATCGGATAGTGTTTCGGCTCGGCCCATCCTGCTCTGTGTTCCTACCGAGATAACACCAAGATAGTATAGATTAGATTACATACTAACAGTCGCTATGTTATTATGTGTATGAAATACTTTGTCATTTTCATTTATTGTAATATAAAATTTTCTTGTTAGACTGAGTTCTTATAAATGTAAATTAAAAGTTTGTTACCTGTTAAATTTTAAATGTATACGATTAATTCTGAACACATCACTATCTCAACAATAAAAATTGCCTCATAATTTTTTATTCGTCGAGCGTCCGTAGCCTAGTGGGTAAAGACCTTTGGTTAGCAATCGAGAGAGGGTGCAGGTTCGAACCCCAGTCCCAAGCCCCTGCGGAATGCATTACCGCATTTTTCTGCGTAAACAAAAAAAAAAAGGTTCGAACTCCAGTGGAGGCGTGTACTAGTGAGACGTTTTCCGATCTCAAGTACATAATATAAATGCTCATTGCCATGCTTCGGCACGAATGGGCCGGCGTGATCGAAATGAGACCTCTGCCCCATGGAAAACGCGCTAAAAGGCATTGCGCTGTGTTTCGTTCGGTGAGTGAGTTTACCGGTGGCCCAACTTCCCTAATATAGATAAAAGATAGGGGATCCCTATTCCCTCATAAATTGCGACTCTTCGAATGTTACGAGTGTCCATGGGCGACGGCAGTTGCTTTCCATCAGGTAACCCGTCTGCTCGCTTGCCCCTTAATATCATAGAAAAGAAAACCGATTTGGACTCCAATAACTAAATATTTAACACAACACGTAGTCCCAGTTGTTGTGTTAGATATTAAATACCAAGACGAATATTTTCTTATTACTATATATGTACTAATACAATAAAACAAAGCTTTGAGTTATAAAAATGTACAGTCTTTGCCTTAGTTATTTCGCATAGAATGAAATCTATTGAATGAACTTATCGAATAAAACGATTGAATAACTTCGGAATGTACGAATTGAAAATCGTCCAAGTCACATCGTTCAGAGCACGTTGGGTTCTCTAGCAAAGAGGAAAATTGTAGCAGTCTGTACTACTTTTTTTAAATTTATAAATATTTACAATCTTTTTTGTTTCGTTTCTTTGTATCTTTTCTTCACCCGTAAATGAAGCTACCAATCGCCTTTTTTTTGGCATAGACTTAGTTAAAAGGATGAAGAATAACACGATTCTCGTCCTACAAAAACATCAAGTTTTATAAGGAGGCTTACAAGAACATTTATATTTTGATGCGACTTCGAATTTCACGCGAGCGAAACGGCGTTCGAAAGCTTAGTAAGTGAATAAAGGAAACAGTGTCTTTAAGGTACGGAACCCTAAAGTATTTTTCAGTGTTGGTATAAAGCAGACAAGACGGGAACTTGCTTGGCACAACGCCGCGTCTGTGCTGCGAGTGAGTGCCAAGTATCGTGCAACCCTTTACGCTGAAATGACTACATAGGGTCATAAAATGCTACGTCTGACGCCATGTGAAGAAAACCACATACTGGGGGATTATTATGACCTCTTATTCCAGCCAAGTTCCAGCCAGTCAGCAGTCACGTGACACTAAATACGTGAAGTTTGACGTTCCCTGATGTCACCAACATGTTTGAAATCTATTCAAAGACAACCAAACTAGTATTAATTCAGCTATTATTCTAATAAGACGTTGTAGTACGAAAAAAGAACAAGGCAATTGTTGGCCGTATATTGAATTGCCTGGAACCATGCAGGTTTGTATTGGTCCTAATAGCCCCCCAGGCAGACAAGATATGCAGCATGAATCTAAACACGTGATCTAAAGCCTGGTTAATTCAACTAAGACCATAAAAATGTGTTAAGACTTCAGACACAAATATGAATATTGAAATATCAGCAAGCTAAATATCCAAAAACATAAAACCCGACTGCAGGAACCGTTGCAATTTTAACATCAAGTTATGTATATTTCTAGAATGGCTATTTAAAGCCCTTCATTTTGAAACTGGACCTAAGTGGTGGGAAAAGGTTTTATGGAACCTCAAAATTTTACCTTTAAAACTCGACATTTTCATTTATTAATTTTTTGATATACGTAGTGTCACTAACGCTATCAAGACGAAACTAACGATATCTCATACGCTAAAATCCATCAAGCCGTTTAGGCTGCACAGCGTGCCAAACAATTATACATACATACATGATTTAAGATTCTACCTTTGAAAATAGGTTTATTAGATAATAATATTATTGTTATCTACACAAACCAAAAAAAAATGTTTTGCACATTTTGTGACTTGAACTTTAACTTTATCGAATACAATAACTAATATGAGAAAAAATATATATATTTGCTAGTAATATTTGCTAGTAATATTTGCTAGTCACAAGTAACTTTACAAAGTACAAATACTTTTGTAGAGAAATTATGAAAGCCGAGAAACTACATGTGCACGATTTATTGAGCAACTTTCCGAAGCGCTGTTTGTAGTGAAAACTTCATGTAACTCTTTGTTCCCGTGTGGTTACATTTTATATACCTATAATAAATAGTTATTTTCTGAAACTTTACAATAGTGCTGTTACAATAGATACGGTGCGGAAAAGCTATAAAAAATATATATTTTATGGCTCAACTGCCAAAAACCGGAGTATTATTTAATTACTCTCTATGTTAGGACAGCTTTAATATTCATTAATATATTCTAAAAAAAACCTATTCTAAAATCACTCTTATTCAATACCCAAATTGTAGTAAAAAAAAATGTTAACTTTTTTTGAGGTAGGTATGGATAAGCCTGTTTTGTACCACATTCATATTTAAAGTGTCTTATAAATTAATTCCATCCCCCTCTCGATGTAAGTTACTTTTGCATAGTGACATTTCTAAACAATACCTTCTACACCTCGCCGGCTTCACATCAAAACAAATCCTTCAATATCAGCTCAATACGCCGAGTTCTCAGAATTCTTTTTTATTTAGTAAGATAAGTAAAGGAAGAACGGCCCAAACAAATAAGATTATAGGGATTGGGTAAAATATTCCAGATGACAAGGAAATGGGCTGCGGCGTATGCGACGTGACTTGAATTGTCTAATTCACGTATACCTGCGTATAGATACATAGTTGATAAGCCGCAATCAATTTGATATTTCACTTTCATAAAAACAAAAGCATGTGATAATAGTAATTGGTGGAATAAGTGTGAAAATATTGGTGTACCGGCTGTTAGGCTTGGACTACATGGAAACGGAACTCTTGTATCCATGACCCACACATACACACGCCCACACACATTTAAACACACACTCATAAATTATTGTAAGTTTTAAAATAATGTTATTGATGTTCTAAGCATATACTGGTAACCTTTTATCTGGCTTTTGCGATGCAAGCTGTGCTTAGTGCAAAGGCCGCCATGATCTGTTCCTGTAAAAATCTAAATCTGAACTTCTGAAAAAATCTAAAGATGAACTTTATGATTCAAATTGTATGTGTAAAAGTTTTTGGCAAAGGTAGGGTGTGCACGCGTCTCTTTTTTAACTGTAAACGCGGCGGTGCTGACAGCAGAAAAAAAAGGGATTTGTATGGGCAGGCGCGCCAGTGACATGGTTTGTTCATACAAATCACCAAATGAATTTTTCGCTTTCAACGCTACTAATTTCACAGTGATTTCTATACTGGGAACATACGAACCCAAACGTGATATCACTATCAAATATTTGGTTCTATACCAAACGAGCGGAATTAGTTTTGTTTCGGACGGAAATTCCGCCCAAGGCCACTGCGTTCTGATTCGGTTTAAAGATCTTTATTTATTCCCCATTAAGACATTTCATCACTTGTATGAGAATAATATAACAGTTTAAAATATAGAAAGTGCGGGTAGTTTTAAAAATTTAAGAAGCGAATGTCGTTGATATACTTTGTAGGCGATGGTCCAAGTGCAAAACGTAAATTTAATTATAATTTTTTTCCCGGTTATAGTGTATGAAGATTGATAAATAGTTAATGATATAGTATAAATGTTATGATTTAGCTGTCGTTTATGTAATTAAGTAATAGCCGTTTAAAAGTATTCAAAGATTTCGCTTTTTTTTACAAATTTAGGTAGTTTGTTGTACAGCTGTGCTCCCATATAGGTAATGTTGTTGTTACCAAAATTAGTTCTTATACAAGGTAATATAATGTTACTGGCTCGGCGTGTTGGGTACGTGTTTGTTTGTTTCTTGGTTGTAAAAGTGAGTTGTGTGTGTATTAGCTGGTGTTTTATTTTATAGACAAGAATACATATTTGGTACGTAAAAAGTTGAGTGATATTCAAGAGTTTTGTTTCTTTATAAATAGTGTCGGATGAAGTTAGGTAGTTATAATTGATGGTCTGATTGGTCGGAATTATCGGGGTACGTACACACAGGTTTCTTATTGGTGCGTACTGTTTTAAGGCAAGCCTTAGTTGGTTGGCGGTTAATTTATCAGTGCCAAAACACTGATAAGTTTCGGACTCGGATGGCTCACATTACTTCTCTACTGGTTGTATGCTCGATGGTTATCATTTACTTTCGTTACACTCTGTATAAATGGTATTTCACATAGAGCTGGCGTTTTCAAACTCTCAACTTCTAGGGCCTGTCTTACCAAAGAAAACAAATTTATTTGGTATCTTAAAAAACTAATGACACGATATAATAGTTTAGTTAGTTATATACCAAATCGGTTCTCATTCAGCATTGATCCGTACGAATCCGTATCGCTGATTTTAAATGCGCGATTTAAGATTAAAGTAAAAATTAAACTACATAAAAGTTTGAAAAATTCTGATCAGGACACAGAGTATTTAGACTCTATCTCCTGGTACTATTCGGTAGTAAGGGTCTGTTTCACCGCTTACAGATAGTCTATCCACAACTTACTTTGATGGATGTTATATAAAGGATCTGTCAAAAAGTTGTAGATAGCCTAACATAAACTTTATCAGGAAGCGGTGAAACAAGCCGTAAATATAATAATATGATAAGTGTTGGATAGACTAACCATACAGTGTTTGACAAATTCTTCATACTTTAGTTGTCATAAATTATGGATAGCATAAACGACATTTATTAGGAAGTAGAGAAACAAGTCTGGAAGTCGTGAGTCAAGTCGTTGATTAGATTTTCTTAGAACGAAGTCAGTGAACAATCAAGAATGAAAGTTTATATAAAAGAAGCATTCGATTAAGTGCTTGTCTTTCACTAAAGCGCGCTTCTTTGATAAATAGAAAACGGGTTTGTCGGCTTTATTAATTATAACCCTTGGGGACCATCCATAAAGTGCGTCACACGTAAAGTGGATAGACAAAGTGTGAAGTGATGTGTGTAAAGTGGTGGGGGTCTTTAGTATTGTGATATGACATCACAAATTTTATAAATTTTACGTCGAAATTTGAAATACTGGGGTTCGTTTCAAACTTTTAGCGTAAAATTTTAAATTTGTAACATCACAGTAGGGAGGTGGGAATGTGACTCATATCTCAGAAATGTCTGTAACAAGGGGGGGGGGGGAGGTACGTTACACTAATTTCACGACCAAAAAATCGTGAAAATAATGTAACGTACGTTAGTACGTTAGTACGTTAGTACTTTATAAATGGTCCCTCGCTGTTACAGATATGAACAGTATCTAACAATTTCTCATAAATCATAATAATAAAAACTTACTTTAAGTAGTTAAATGATTATTCATACTAAAATTATAAGCTTTTGCGCTTGGCTTCATTCTCGTGGAATTTAAATTTTTCTTATTATTACAACGTTATTGGGAAGACCAATACATATTTTCAACGAATTCTATGACAAAAATCCATCGAGAGAAATCCATTGGTATCTGACCAATAGAAAAGAAATGTGATCCATCCGCGTCCGAAACCTATCAGTTTATTACCACTGACAAATTAACCACCAACCAACTGACGATCGCACTTAAACATAACGCACCAATAAGAGACCCGTGTGTACGTACACTGATACTTCCGACCAATCAGAGCGCAGTAACTTTGGGCGGATTTTTTTCCCAACAAAACTAATAACATTTCCACTCTTTTGGTTATATGCTCGATGCAAATATTAAATCCGTTGGTTGTTTCGCTAAAAAAAGACATACTAAGAAGTACCTTTCCTTTTTATAATACAAGCTAAATGTCCATAAACAGAAAAATCGAAGGAACTATTGCAATATGAATTAGGCGTCAAATATCCGCCATTTCGTTTTTTTATATTTTGTCTAGTGTCACTCTCACAGTCAATACAAATCTAACGACACCTCTCAAGCGAAAATCCATCAAGCCGTTCAAACTGCAGGGCGTGCCAAACAATTATACATACATAGGTACATACATATTCTCGAAAAACAACCCTCCTGGCGCAATCAGGTAATTAGTACGGATTCTATAAATGCAGGCGACATATAAACTTACAATTTTGCCACCGAACGGTAGAAACTAGTCAACGTACCTGAAACAGAAAAGTTAATTAGATTTACAAGGTACCTCAGAACAGAGCTACGCCCCGCTTGTGTCGTATCACGTATGCAATCTAGTGCTGTGATATAACTTTAGCCTTATACCGTTGCGATGACGCAGACGTACCACATACAAGACACCCGCTCCGTCGATACCCGTAATTGGTTATGCGTCTCTACTCTCTTTGTCTGTCTCTATAAAGATGATCGTACCAATGATGTAAACTACTGGCGTCTCGCACATTCACCCGCACCGTACGAGCGAGCGTATGAATGAATGAAGTTATCCAGAAATACGGCGAATGCGGCGTACGGTGCTGAAAAATGCGCAATCACCTTAACTTTCCCACCACATGTAATAATAGAAGTCCCTGTTATAGAAAATTCTAAATAGACTTCTCTCTTCTAGAAAATCAAATTTTTTTTGGAAAACACACAAATTCTTAACGGATTCCACATATCCTTTCCGTAGTACTTTAAAACCCATGTCCTTGCAACGCTGGCATATCATGGAATATAAATATATGTGTTACCGGCGATGTGTTTAATCAAATTTTCTATATAATGCCAAGGCAATTCCATTGTTAGGTTCCAAAAAAAACATACTCTCAAAAAAAAACATAACCTTCCTTATGGCGCAGTCGGGTAAGAAAACGTCGAAGCAATGCCGCTGCGACGCACCGCGATAAAACACTCTCGTTACAACTGTAGACACGACAAGTTTAAGTATACTTTGTGTAAGTTTTGTTTGAGTTAGCAGAAGCGATAGCGTCGTAGATTCACGTCTGTCGCCGACTCTCGGATGCGGAGATAACGTAATGCTTCCTACAAATTACCGGACAGCGCTTTCAGTGTCCTGATTCTGCTCTGTTGCGATCCGTCTCGAGGGCACGATAGAACAAAAAGTAGTCTCATATAATTGGTGTGCTATTTTTGTCAAAAGTTATCGGAGTATTCTCGTCAGAACGATAATTGTCGTGTTATATTTTTCAGTTTTTCTGTCATACAGTTGTCATATATTTTCTGTCATACAGTTGAATTTGTCTCCGCCCCGAATTGCAGAATAGATCTTAAAAACAATAAAAACCGATATGAGTAATAAATACTTAATTATTTCGATAAATTCTCATTTGATTTGCTAATCCAATTCTGTCAAATACTGTTACTATTCATGTGTGCGTTCAGAAATTTATTGTTTATAAAATGTGTCGTAAGTTCATTAACTGTTATATTTGTTTGTTTTAGACATTATTTACTATGTACTTATTAAGTATTTATTTCCGAAAATAGATATTACCTAAGATTTTTTCCACAGGTTAACAAATGTGTAAATGTTTTTTTATAAGTGTCTATGGTTTTTCTTGACCAACTATTGTCTATGTGTTGAAAGTTTTGTGCGAGTGCAGAAACGAGAAATCGTCGAGCTTATCGTACAGATGAACAGAGGAATAATCTCCGAAGTGCAAGAAGATCATTGACTGTTAGGTGGTACGAAGTTTGCCGGGTCAGCTAGTATACGAGTATAAATAAAGAAATTGTCCCAAAAATGTCAGATAGTTTGTCATTGAACTCATGTCATGTTAAACCGACGGATTTAAAAATAATGAAGATTTTATACAGTAGCAGCTGAGTTTTAGCAGAATTCTGTAACGTCACAATTAACTTTTTAAATAATATTATTTACTTAACACTCTCGAATTTGTTTTTTATTATTTTGTTTTTACCTTGGACGTTAGTTCTAATTTATTGTGAAAAAAAAAATCCATAGTTTTTTTACACTTTTTAAGTTAAACATTTAATTACCTGTTTATATTTAAACTTTTAGAAATATATCTTTTAATTGTTCCACGGTTAATTACATTTGTAGCCAACAACTGTAGATAAAATGGTAACACAAAAGATCGATTAAATAATAGACATCAATTTCATGGCAATAATAACCCAGAATAGGTAATGGTTTAATAGCTATCGCTGTAATTTCTTTTGTCCATTATATACCCCTGTTCAAATAATATTTACACATCGAATGAGTCTGCTAGTCAAAGATATCACCTGCCTAGCTAAGATGCAACATCGACAAATCTATTGATCATAACTTGACTTGCTTTTTTCTCGTGTCTGTTGAAAAAAATAGATGAATAATGAGTTTTATTTCGAATCTGTGCTATTTTTATCTTCGAACCCTTACATGACAACACAGTTTTATCGAGTTTTGTCGAGATTTTGATTTTATGAGAACTGTATAGCTCGTCTACGGTTTAATGATGTTAGTCTACGAACGAGAAATTTGTCTCGTACTTGTACGAATGTTGGGAAAAGAGGACGTAATTATGTTAATATCGACAATATGACTACGGTCAAGAAAAAAAAAAATGTTCGTCTAAATCTTAATATTTATCTAGTATATAAAATAAGTCGGGTTTTTATTTCTTAAGCTATAAGGTCTCGGGCTCCGTGAGGTTTATAGCAAAGAAAATTTTGGAAAAATTTAAGAGAAAAGTAAGAAAACAGGGAAAAACATTTTTCCCACACAACGCCATCTCTGATAGTTACATAGAATACAGTACAACGGTGTCAGTACGTGGTTTACGCGATTTTCAAATAACGCAGGAAAAAGCTAATATTATGTCATATAAATATAAATAATTAGATTTAGGTGACAGGACACTGTCCGGCGGGGGTTTAATTACAAAATTAAACGTGTTTTAAAATCCGCAAGTAATGATATTACTTCGACAATTAATTGTTTTGAAAACTTATAATTAGAAATGTTTGGCACGTGGCCGAACATCAAAGTTTGGTGTAACATGGTGTAACTTAAATCTCGGATACACTTGTAACACTCTCTCACGATATTTTATCGATTATATGATGTTTGCTCGTTTCCCTTTAATTCTACAAAAGGGGCAGAGTTTTGTCATGTCATGATTGAGATCCTTGTAGTATTTACATCTTAAATAGTCAAAAGTTAACGTGATGACTATGCAGAAACAAAGGAACGTTGAATTAAATTTAGAGCATCCGCGGTCTAGTGAGTATGACCTTTATTTAGTTCGAGAGAATGTTAGGTTCGAAGCCGGTGTCATAACATACGGACGCTCTTTGAGTCGGAAAGCATTCCTCTGTACGTTTAGTAATGACGGCTAAGGCAATCATGGCTATCCAGCATGTCCCAAAGTAGACGTGTCACTTTCGTTCCCATTCGTCATGCCGCTGGCGGTGCCCTGCGAAAGCCGAGCGTAAACGTACTCGACTGAATTCGGTGCAACGTACTCAGCAGCGCGAACGGCTGAATCTTAATTGCGTATTCTACCTATTAATGTTTTAAAAATGTGATGACCGAAGTTGAATGCCAAATAAATAATGCCAGCGGACTTGTGGCTCAACCACGCGATCATAAATAACTGCCCAAATGAATTTCTTCAAAGGCTCATTTACGTGACGTCACGTGGTCACGCGAGTGCCCCCAAATCTATTATGTAACATGAACGAACCTTTAAAAATGTAACCCAACTAGAAACTTAATGGCCGGCTTATAATCCACTCCGGTGATCTAATTAGTTCTGGATTATTTCTGGAATAATGTTAACAACTACTGGAAATCACTGAAAGAAACTGAATTGCACTCCAATGCGTTACTGTGCCCTGTGCAAGGGTATAATAATTTGTACCAAAAGTCTTACCAACGCGAGCAAATCTGCATTGCAATAGTTAGTTACCCGTAATATATAGGTTATTAAAAAAGTAAAGAAAGACAAGGAATTGGCCTGCATTTGTATTTTAAAATGCTAGAAGATGGCACAGAAAACTCTAAGAAGATAGGTTATTCCCTCTTAAAAAGCCGTAAATGGACCTGCAGCTTTTCCAATGTTTCGAGCGTCTAGTGTTTATGGGCTACGGTAGTTGCTTTCCATTAGATAACTCCTTTACCCATTCTAAATTATAGCCCTTATTTAAACAGAAATATCTGCAGATATATTTTTTTAATGACGTTTAGGGGGCAAGTGAGCAGACGGGTTACCTGATGGAAAGCAACTGCCGTCGACCATGGACGCTCGTGACATCCGAAGAGTCGCAAGTGCGATGCCACCCTTTATAAGAGAATAGGAAATGGAAATAGGAAATGGGAATAGGGATACGGGAGTTGGGCCACCCGTAAACTCACTCACTGAACGAAACACAGCAAAACGCCGTGTCACGCCAGTTTTCTGTGACACCATGTTATCTCTCCGGTTCCATTCGTGCCGAAGCATGGCTCACCCACGGCAATGAGCATCCGTATTATGTAATTGACATCAGAAAATGTTTCATTGGTACACGTCTCCACCGGGGTTCGAACCTGCACCCACTCGAGTGCGAACCAAAGGTCTTAACCACTAAGCTACGGACGCTCTGACGCTTTTGATTTCCATCAGGATTCTGGTGTGCTCGTTTTTAAATTATAGACCTTATTAAAACAGAAAGTTCTGCAGAGATATAACAAAACTCAATAACGCCGATCGCGAATTTCGTCCAATCCGAGCCCTGCTCGCTTGCAGCCATCTATCAATGTCGACACTACAAGTTTTTCTGTGCATTTTGTGAAGCATCCTCCTATCTGCTCGCTGACTCTCAACGAATTCAGAGATTAGTCTCGCGTATTATTCACCCCACTTCCCAAAAAGGAGGCCGTTAGACTGTTGATGTAGATTTAATTCTTACAGCCTGAATGAGTGACCGATTTTAACATAATAGTTGTAAGTCGATGCCCGCAACTTCGTTGCGCGAAAATTTTCATATCACGGGAACCGTACATTTACCCGAGATAAAAAGTATCCTATGTGTTGTCTAGACTTAATATCTATTAAACTTAATATCTAGATTTATTCGAATGCGTTCAGTAGTTTCGGAGATTAGCGCTTACAAACAGACAACTTTTTTGTCGATTTGTGTTCATGCAACATTGATTATTTTGTCAAAAAATTTATTGTATCACAGACACGGCAATTTTACTGTTTTATTATATGTATACATATACGAGGTGTCGTTAAATTATCTCTCGAATCTCGATAGCGTGAGCATGGATACGTTTAAAAATCAAAAAATCAATATGACGGGTTTTGGAGTGTCATGCCATTTTCGAATAGAATAGTAACTCATATGCCAAAACAAAGTTTACCGGGACTGCTAGCGTATATTTTGTTAATATGTCAATCATATTGTTTATTTTAAGTTCATAAATATTGTATTATAGAACAACATCCGTGCCAATAGCTCGTAAATTATTCGCGAGTTTATATGTGCGTGGTTTATATTGAACGTGCATAACATAGCAGTCCATCGCGCGTTATATTGTCCATTAGGTCGCTATTTGTTGCTATTTTTATTGCCAATAACCAAAAATATGATAGCCTACGGTACGGTATATTACGAAAAACGTAACCAAAAATCTTTAGGTAGTGATTACATAGTTTGTTGTGATGTCATTCGAAATTTATAACAAACTCGCGAAACACGTCTTTTCATTGGCGATTGGGGTAACCATATTGAGGGATAGGCCTAAGACATTCCGCACAAGGAATGCTTCATACGGAGCTTAATAATTACGAATAATGGGTGCTTTGGCTTAAATAAGTCCTACAACCTGTATAGGGAATATGCAAGGTTTTTTATAATTAAATAAATCTTACGTTATCATAAAACGATGTAGGCCAATCAGTTTTTTGATAAAATTGAAAACAACAAAGTTACAAACCTTTAAAGTAGTCAGTTAGAAAGAGAGATCCGA
>JAOTAV010044407.1:0-43285 GCA_026546445.1 Cyclargus thomasi
CCTTCCGGCTGGGGGCCCGTGGCATTTTGCCGGCTTACCACCTTGTAGTTACGCCACTGCACTAAAAAGGGTGAAATAATTGTTTTTTAACAAAAAATTGAAACCGACTTCCAAAGGAAAAAACTAAAATAGTAGAAAAGAAACTAAAAAGTATTAAATAAAATTGATTCTTTAACAGTGCCTGTTTCAGAATTTGGTGAGGCCTCAGCCTATTTCCGTACACAATCTTCATAGTTTTGAAGTCGGTACCAGTCAAACATATAAATTTAGTCAAATCATGACGTGTTAGCTCACCGAATTCTGAAACAGGCACTATTAAAGAATCAATTTTATTTAATACTTTTTAGTTTCTTTTGTATGTACTATTTTAGTTTTTTCATTTGGAAGTCGGTTTTAATTTTGTCATAACATAGTTGAAATTATGGAGAGTGATATAAGCTATTTTGGGTCTTGGAAAAACGTTTTCCCGGAATACTTGTATTTTTACGCGCTTTTCGTATCCCAAGCAAGCATAGCCGCGGGCAAAAGGTAGTATTCTATACAAAATACCTTTTTGAGTCTATAATCTAGATCGAGGGATTAGCGTATATCCTTGACTTACTTACACGGACAACTAATATGCTTCGCATGTGTGTGTAAGTATATTGATTTTCTTACATGTGTGTCTTGAAGGTGCTACGTCATAATATTTACCGTTCATAGTTGTTTGACTTAGTAATTTTTATAAGACTAGCTTTTGCCACGGTTTCGCTCGTGCTAAGTACTTTCATACAAACTTTTAATCCCCATTTTATCATTTCGGCGGCAGAATTTTTTCATAATTTTTTCATTTTTTCATATCGGATACTTTTTTTATATTAAAACTTGCCCTCCCGTGCCTTTACTTTCCAACAGGATTCTCACCAGCACTCAGTTGGACAAATTAAAAGTGTAGGCGTAATGCAAGATTTTATTATTTTTTTTGCTCTTATATTGTTCTATTCACGTCACCTGCGGCCCTAGCATAGCGACCGAAAAGTGTTTCGTTTTACAGAAAGATAGACAATGTTTGAGTGCACAAAGGTAAAGGACCATCCATAAAGTACATCACACAATTTTTAAAAAGTTTTTAGACCCCTCTCCCCCCCTTGTCACAGGTGGTCACATTTCTGAGGAACCCCCTCCATATTGAGACGTACCCCTAAAAAATAAAACCACATCAATGTTTCTGAGATTAAATTGCAAAATTTGAAATGTGATGTCATAAATCTGAGGAATCCCCCCACCCATATGACACACCATGTCACACTTCGACGACCCCCTCACGTTTACGTGTGACGGACTTTAAGGATGGTCCCTTATATCTGTCTGTTTGTCTGTACTTTCGTATCTCTACTGACGCTATGCTAGCCCTGCAGGGTGGTTCATATCGAAGTATTAATATTCTCTTCATATATGACCCATTTTGCGGAGGGGCCAGTCTATAGAAGTAGAAATTTGCTTGCAAGATAGCCAACATGTTTTCGCATATAAAATTCACATAGCAACTTTTTATTTAACCTTTTGCTATCCTCCAAAAGACCCACAATGCGAATATGTAAAATGTACGGTTTCCATCAGAGGAGCTTATTCCCAAGGCGGTAAGGGTCAGGTACTTTGTTACAAAGACACTCAAGGATTGTAGAACGAGTGTAGGACTCTTAGTTACGTTGGAGTTGTTTTGAAAAGGGTGTGTGTCTGGTACAGTTTTTGGGGTTACATGGGTTTATTTATACCAAACTAGATGATGCCCACAAATCCGTAGCGCCAAAATTCGTTTATCGCACGGGAACCGTACATTTTTCTGTGTTAAAAAAAATAAAACAATATCCTTTTTTCCAAATTTCAGAAAAGTCGGTTAAGCGGTTAGGACGTGAAAGGGTAACAGACAGACCCACACTTTCGCATTTATAATATTAGTATGGATGTGGATATAAAATATGATTGAGGAACATGGTACTTTAATACCCCTATGCCTTTTTGGATGCACAGAATAAAGTATATATATCATAGACTTATATATCATAGACTTTATATAAGTATAATTCCTCTATGATATATACTAAGATTTGGATGTAATATCTAGCTATAAAAAGGAATTAAAGACCGTTCGTGGTCAAGTAGACTTTTGGTTTTGAAGTCTCTTTTGAGGGTGTTAGGTTCGAACCCTGGTGGAAGCGTGTACCAATGAAGCATTTTCTGATCTCAAGTTCGAATCTTGCCGTAGGAGAGCCATGCTTCGGTATAAATGGGCCGGGCCCACTGGACAAGTACCACGGTCTCACAGAAATCTGGCGTGAAACAGCATTGCGCTGTTTTTCGTTCAGTTAGTGAGTTAACCGGAGAGTCTTATAACGCTTCTCATATTATAATGTGTCCATGGTTGACGGCAGTTGCTTTCATCAGGTAAACTGTGTGCTCGCTTGCCCCTTTATTTCATAAAAAAAAAAGATCAGCAGTAAAATCCTTTTTCTTCCCTTCGCCCTAGTCAATTAGCAATTTAGATTTTAGATTTCAAAGAGGATTCCGTTTTTAAAATCCCACTTAAAAGGGAGGTAACAGACGTTAAATAAGTGGAATACATAATGCAATCCTTTCACAGTAATTGCAGACGCTCTCATAATCCCAGACATTGAAGAGTGGGAATACTGGAGTACTTTATTATATTGTAGAGGATTACCAGTATACTATACTATAATTTAGTTAAAAGATATTATAATAAAATATAAAATAGTCAAAGATCGTTTGTGTGCCAAAGCCGACGAGTATACGAGTATACTATAAGGTATATGATTTTATTAACAACGGCACATCCTGGGAGTAGAACGGCTATTTGCAAGGCCGCTTCAAGTAAATTCTTAATTTTTGACTTACAATGATGTAACTATTTTTTTTATTAACAATACATTGCTCTATATAAATATGCAATACAATGTAATTTGGATAAGTTACATTTTATTGCATATTTTTATTTTAAAATATAATTTTTTCCACATTTTTGGTAAAAAAAATTTACTCAGAAATAAATGATTTTCCTTCATTCATTTATTTATAATATTATGTTATATTTATAATGTTATGTTTGTAATGTGTTATGCAAGACTTAAATGAATGCATTTTTCCATTATGTGATCTTAACAAATCTTGTAACTTAGCTACTTCATAATCAGGCTATACAAAAATTCAATTTTTGTTTCCGGTCATGAAGTCTTAAAGCGAAAAAGACGAAAATTTTCAAATTGTTAGAGATCCACTAATACCTATGTCTCTAATCGTTTCAATGAATGGCTGCAAATTGTCAATGGATTCTAAACAATAATTGGCAATTAAAATATTATACTATATTCTATAGCTGTTGCATGTTTCGGGTCAGAGTATACAGAACTAAGTATATCATCACAGAAAATGGACCGCGCACGGCTTTGGTGTCCATGAGACGACACACTTATAAAAAAGAAGTTGTCCTACGTCCACGTAAAATTATTCCGTTTTTACAACATTTTTGAATACTGCTCGGCTCCTATTGGTCGTAACATTACATTATAGCATCGAGCATAGAATTAAAAGAGCGGAAATTTTATTAGTTTTGTCCGAAAAAAAACCCGCCCAAAGCCACTTTGCTCGGAAGTATCGGAGTACGTACACACAGGTCTCTTATCGGTGCGTACTGTTTTAGTGCGAGCGTTGGTTGGCGGTTAATTTATCAGTGGTAATAAACTGATAAGTTTCGGACACGGATGGCTCACATTACCTCTCTATTGGTTATATGCTCAATGTATTATAGACTTCCTCTATAAATGTGCTAATCAACACAAAAATGATTATTTTTCAATACCGGCCAGTAGTTCCTGAGATTAGCGCGTTCAAAAAACAAACTCTTCAGATTTATATTATTAGTATATCTATACTATATCTATACATTGTTATTGTTATTGTAACAATAACAATGAAGACTCACATGTGTTAGTGTTTTTAAGTTGCGCGTAGAGCAAGCCAGCGTCCGCCGCGTAGCTCGCCGGCAGTGACAACTCCACTAGACTCATGGCGGGTAGCAGACCGCGCCATATTACACACACCTAGAAAAAATATTTTAATAATGATTTACTAATAATTAAATAGAAGAAACATAAGTAACAAACGAAAAGAACAAGAAAGTAATAATAAGAAATATAGCAATACGTAACGTGTATATACTATTCCAAGAACAGCGAAAGAAAAATTATAGCAAATATCTAGGAAAAAGCCCTTACAAAACCATCCGCGACTTACGTCTAAAGCGGAAAACAAACTGATCGGACGCGACTTACGTCTAAAGCGGAAAACAAACTGATCGGACGCGACTTACGTCTAAAGCGGAAAACAAACTAATCGGACGCGACTTACGTCTAAAGCGGAAAAGAAGCTAATCGGACGCGACTTACGTGACTGACAGCTGTAATCTAAATAATAATTGTACATACAAACTATAAGACCTAATTCACGGACGCTTCTGTAGGGGCTGTCAGCTGCGTCTATAAGTCGCGATTGATAGCTTGTTTTCAACTTTATAGTTTGCACACCTCATTGTACGATTATTATCTAGATGCCAAGCAATCAGCCACGTCCGTAAGTCTCGATCGATAGTTTGTTTTTCAGCCTTAAAGTCATTTAGTCGTAATTCATGTGGATGTGGTCATCCGAAAAAATACCAATGTCAGGCACATAAATGTCGATCCAGTGCGTGCAGTACCATAGAAATAAATACGAAGCAGTACATCCGTCAGCTCACAAACATATTGCCTATGTTTAAATATTAAACGATTGTTGCGTATTATTCTCAAGTTTAAAATGGAATTATGCATTAGTCAATTTTGGTTTCTATACCTCCGTAAGGTAAAGAATAATTCAGTCCCTGCCGGAATACACTCTATTCGTATGTTTTATTTGTTGTATTCTTTTAAATTTTTCTGTCGCGCAAATCCTCCATTGCGCATGTCAAAATCACGTCAAACGTCAAAAACACAACGTGAAGCGCCAAAATCAACGTCAAAATATACAACGGCCAAATATTCGCTAGCATTTTTTAGGCACGAGCAAGTCTCTTATGCGCATGTCGAACTCACGTAATGTCATGGCAACGTCAACTATAATTGCTCACATCTTGACAGGTAAAATCATTTTTTTGACGTTGTCATGACAACGCTTGTGTTTAACACGCGTATTAGATATTTTTCGCACGCATGCACCCATGCAAAAACGCTAGCGAACACGGCCAACTTCTATGACTTTGCTATGACATTATTTGGACATGCGTAATGAAGGATTTGGACGATAGAAAAAAAAGGAAACGAATACAATTATTATAAACATCGCATACTATTTAGATATTTTTAATTGGTTTTTGGGTGGTATCCGTCCGTACAGGCATCAGCAGCAAATATTTAGTATGGCAAAATTTTAGAGCGCCTCTGGCGGTCACTCGCGGAACCAAAATTTGCCATGCCAAATGTACGTAGTCGCTAACAAGTATCGAAAAATCTATTGCTTCAAACTGACGGTAGTGCTGTGGAATTTTTAATATATAATGTGCGGCAGTTTTAAAGCTCACATGAACAACAGCAGCGCAGTAGCAGTTGGTGGCGTTGTCGCAGTTGAACGGGCCATCTGTTTGCACGGACACGTCCGATGCCAGCGACTGGCGTGAAGTCGTGCCAGCGCCGCTGTAGCTGCGAGTCGCTTGGACCAGTGCACATCCCGTACCTGGAGATAAAATGTAATATAATAATATCAATGGACGCTTCACGCCACGTCAGTCTGGCCCCGGGGTAAGTACCTGAAGGACTTGTGTTACAGGTACCAGACAACGGAAATATGTATATTTAATATGTTTATACTATACACATATTTAAGATTTTTTACTATATGATACACATATTTAATATATCCACGACCCAGGAACTTAGAAAAACTTTTGTTCTGTCGGCGGGATTCAAACCCGCGACCCCCGAAATGAGCTACCAAGGTGCTTAACCACTGCGCCACAGAGGTCGTCAAAGGTCATCGTCAGTAAGGCAATTACGACCGTAATAAGCGACGTTTCTTGATTACTTAAAAACGACCTCTGTAGCTCAGTTGGTGAGCATATTGGTAGCTAAAGCAGGGGGGGGGGGGAAGCAGATTCTCGCCGATGGAGCAAAAAGTCTTTCAATGTTACTTCGTCTTGGATGTGTATTAAATACGTGTATATAGTAAAAATACTTAAATGTGTTTATAGTATTAAATATATTTTTTTTATCTGGTACCTGTAAGACAAGTCCCTCGGGTACTTACCACTGGACTAGACTGACGTAGTGTTAAGCGTCCATAACAAATATGAATAAAATGTAATGAAGTTTAAATCTGCCGTCCTCAAGCTCAAATGTCGCTTTATACAAAAAGTACTTTTTGAGTTATGAGCAAAAACACCGCAGTTTTTCTATGGACTTGGTACTTCATAACGGCAATATTAATTTTAATAACTCGATGACTGTAAAAGCTACGAAAATTTTGCTAATACGCGTCGATAGAGCTTTTTCTTCTGATTATGATGGCATCAAAATGTCAAAAAAGACTGCATGTTGGTTGACGGCATTTAAGCTTGAGGACGGCAGAAATAATAAGCGTGATCTCGTGTCAATGCAGGCGTAGCTGCGAGTTGCACGAACGCGCAGTGCGTACGCGCTCTTCTCTTAAAGACACGTTAAAATCTACGGAGTCGATTCAATGCTGCCGTCCCCGTGTACTGACGTTATTTCAGGTTTGTTTGAGTAGGATGCGACTAACCAATTCGTTCGTTTGAGTTTCAAAACGGTTTGGGAGTACGGGCCCCTGGAGAAGAATAGGCGGAGGTTACTGAGCTACTGTTATTATCTCAACAACGTCTGCGTGTGCTTTACTGTTTTTCAACTGCTTAACAAAATAGTATTTGTATAAGCGCAAAGAGTTGCGGCGGTACCCACATTAAGCGTGAAGCGAGTGCAAAACGATTAGTTTGTTCGCTTCGTAACGAAGGTGCAATCAATGAAAATGGAGAGGAACTGCTTTTAATACGTATATTGTCGGTGTTACATATATATCATAAATCGGATCCCAAAATCCTTAATCCAATTCTACGACATCTATCAAAACTATAAATAAGTCAATAAAGCATAAAGCAAAGAGTACAAAATATAAAAAGGTTTTTACAAATAAGTTTACTACAAGCGCAATAATCCTGCATCGCGCTATCAAAGATTTCGAAGCTCAGCCTAGCCGGGCATAACATCTCGCCCGGTCGGAAGATTTTCCTTTGGCTACCACGCTCACATGTCTACACAGTGTACAAACGCCTCGTTTTTTGGGCGCTCACAAGTACAAGTACAGTCACTACGTCAGTTCTTCTATGGAAGTAAGATATCGGATCATATCATGTCGCTTTTTTGTAGTGATAAATCTTAAGCCTTACCTTCAACGGTGACACTTAATTTATCACTGACGTCCATCTTGATGACGTTAGGTATGGTCATCCCTGGAGTCAGGTTGACGGTTTCCGTACTATGCTTGTTCTGTATCCGCACTCTCAAATTGCTGGGCGGAGGTAGGATGCTGGACCAACGGAGCAAAGCTTCTAGTGCTACTAGAGTATCCTGGAATAAAAGAATTTTTCAATGTATGCTTTAAAACTAACTTTTCGAGATACACAGCAATATTACTGTATGCTCACAATATGCTGAGTTGACACAAATCCTCCACCAACAGCCACAGTACAGCAGCTCTCGCGTCCACCGAACAAGTTGGCTGGACAGTCACTGGACACTCCGCTAGCGCCAGCAACGCGTATCCTGACGCCGTTATTGATTTTGCTGCACAGCAATACTACAGTATCCTCACCTGAGTGGACACAAATCCTCCGCCAACACTTCTATGAGTAGACAGCCACAGTACAGCAGCTCTCGCGTCCACCGCACAAGTTGGCTGGACAGTCCCTGGACACTCCGCTAGCGCCAGCAACGCATACCCTGTCGCCTCAATTGATGTTGCTAGATTTCCTGGAAATGAGCGCAAAATTTGCTTTCATTAGATTCACTTTTTTGTAAATGTATGTACTTTTATGAGGTTCGCGATTAAACTAACGCCCGTATCGAAAGCCGTTTCCTCAAGACTCTTTTTAACCCAATCTCAATGTTTAAAAATTAAGTTGTTTAATAAAACTTTAAAATGCTTAAGTATCGAGGAAGAGCCGAGGGAAAGTGTTTTCTTTCTAATTAATTCTAATCATTAAAGAATTCGTAGCATTAATAACTTATACATACCAGAATCCCACCATACGTACTCCCCGCTCCGTCTCGCCACTCGTATCAAATCCACTAACTCTCTCATTTCCTCGCTGTCCTTTAGTGCTGATGAATTCTCCACAGGACTAGCCTCGTTCATCTTTGCCAATTCATCCTCATACCTCCTTAATCTCATTAATGTATAAGCCAGTAAGCTATGAGCGTATATCTTGGATGAGGTCTTGGATTTAGCTGGCGGTAACGCTCGGAAGCAAGATAGGGAGTTCGTGATTACCCTGTATGGGAGTATAGTGGTGCTTTCCATAAGAGATGATATGGTATATGCCGTGAGAGCTACGCTGGCTATTTCACCGTCGTCTTCTATGCCACCCTAGAATGTGCAATTGATACTATCTATGAACGCTTCACACCACGTCAGTCTGGCCCCCTGGTAAGTACCAGGAGGACTTGTGTTACGGGTACCAGACAGCGAAAATATTTAATACTTTTTATACTACACATATTTAAGGTTTTTGTTATATGATACGCATATTTAATGCACGTCAAAGATCCGGGAATATTGAAAACTGTTTGTTCCGTCAGCGGGATTTGAACCCACGACCCCGGCTTAAGCTATCTAAGCGTTTTCCAACTGAGCCACAGAGGTTGCAATTAATGTCAGTAATTAGTATAAAATGCCAAAGTAGTACCGTTTTTTTAAACTGTACTCATTTATTCTAAATTCTTTGTAGCTTGTGCCAGAAATTTTAACCAAACATTATTTTATTAATAAAGTAGTGAGCTGTGAGACTAACTCTATCAATGTTCTTAAATTACCCTTAGTTCCCTATGGAAGATCTGTCCCTCGTTCCTAAAGCAGCCGTTTTCCATCTGCTGGTCGATCAGCCATCGCTCAGCGCGACTGATGAAATCTGGCACTGAAGAATCTGGGTATAATGTCTGGAAATGAAGTATTGTTGATTCAATTTCGAAACTAATTATTAATTCAAATCAGTGATTAAGTTAGTAGACATTAAAATTATCACAGCTTACATAAATGAAAATATCATTATGAGAAACACAAAAAAGGTGATAGGAAGAAAACCGAAAAAAGAGGAAATTTTCGTCGGAAAAAACTGAAATGGGTGTAGATTTTGCATTCAAAAGACAATAGTTAATATGAGGAAATATATATAATAATGAGGAAATTATACCTGATGTATTCTCCTCAGGTATCTAACGCAGAAGGCGGTGAGCCAGGTGGAAGGTACTGGGTCTGATGGACCGAACGCGCTGAACCCACCCGATGGATGGAGGTACTGCATTTGACGGACGAAACCTTTTGGAATAAGAGGTATCTTATTATTCTTCTGGTTCTGGTTTTCTTGGGTGTCATTGAGTGAAGACTACACCTTTAGCCATATTAGGTGAGGGTACTGGGGTAGGAGTTCTACAGCAACGACGCGAGATCAATCGTGGTGGAGAGCTGTAAGTTCCTGTATCTACGAGATAGGAGCATCCTGGAGTATAGTGTTAATGGGCAAAGACCACCCTCTAGCCATATGCAGATTGGTGGTTGTGGTGTTGGGAAAGGACTTCTGCAGCAGTAACGCGAGGTAGTTGGTGGTGAGGCACTTCATGTTTTGTTCCTGCATCCACGACTTCGATCAAAGTATATTTTATAGAAGATCCACGGGAAAGGAGTATCCTTGGGAATTTGAGCGTCCGTGGCCTATGCTCATTACCGTGGGAGAGCCACGCTTCAGCACGAATAGGCCGGCTTAACCGAAGTGATACCACGGCCTCACAGAAAACCGGCGAGAAACGGCGCTGTATTGAGTTTCGTTCAGACAGTGAGTTTACCTGTGGCAGAACTTTCCATATCCCCTATTCCCAATCCCTATTCCTTCAAAAAGGCCGGCAATGCACTTGCGACTCTTTGGATATCGCGAGTATCTATGGTCGACAGCCATTGCTTTCCATCAGGTAACCGGTCTGCTCGCTTGCCCCCTAAAATATTATTAAAAAATCCTTTTATTAGGAACCCTCAGGCGATGACTAGAGGTATATACCCTATTACTATATGTAGTCATATGGTGATAGACGTTGCCTCCAAGTAGGAGCATCCTGGAGTATATTGAGTGTAATTGGGCAAAGACCATACCCCTAGCCATATGCAGTTTGGTGGTGATGGCACTGGGGGAGGAGTTTTGCAGCAGCGACGCGAGGTAGTTGGCGGCTAGACGCTGCATGTTCTGTTCTCCGCACCCTCGAGGTAGGAGGATAAGGGAGTCTGCGTCCTGGAAATGGAATAGGCATTAGTCTAAGCTGGCAGAAATGGTAATCAACGGCTATTCAAAATAGAATTTTGAGGTATATTTTATAACGACCAGGATCAACGATATTTGGGCCGGGTACATTGTTAGCACAGAAACCAGTGGAATATATTTTTTATAAGTGTAGCCAATTTAGCTGTGCCATCCTAAGGTTGAGACGCTACCATACCCCCTAGGATGCTGCCATCCCCCCTAGGACACTGCCTTCCCCCCTGGAATGCTGCCGCCCTAAATAGCTGCATAGGCCAATACCTAAGCGAGACGAAATAATTATGGACAAACTTACAGCCAACAAAGGTCCATTCAGATCTCCCGTGACCCATACGGTTAAGCTCTCTGACCCCGGTGTTGCTGACACTTGGGGCCATTTCCACGTCTCGTCTGATGCTCCAAAACCAGTGTTGGCTGAAATCGCGGGATAATCTGATAAGTGTCTATTGAAGAAATCAAGTATTTCACTTCTGTAATTGTTTTATAAGCCAATTATCAAATTTTGTCTGTTTTCTATAAGCCGTTAAATAAACCGATGCTGTGAACTGCAAAGAATTGGTTTATGGCGTTAAATGCGAAACTATCCCCTATCGTGTACCATATTCAGGAGATAGTCAAAGATATTCAAAAAGAGATAGTTAACTTACCACAAAGTAATGCAGATTTATAATCGTGTGTCGGGACACCATCAGGTTCAACTTTTACTTTGATAACTACTTCATCTCTGGAACACATATAATATATAAGAGTTTCTATATTTTTAAGGGGTCGCGAGTTCGATTCTCGCCGACGGAGCAAAAAGTTTTTCAATGTTCCTGGGTCTTGGATGTGTATTAAGTATGTGTATCAGATAATAAAAATCTTAAATATATGTATAGTTTAAAAAAAGGTATTAAGTGTATTTCCTTTATCTGGTACCCGTAACATAAGTCCCTCAGGTACTTACAACGGTACCAGACTGACGTGGTGTGAAGCGTTCATGGATATTATTGATATTATTTCTTACCCACTTCTAGCTGTCGTATCGTTACCACAAGCACCTCTTTTGGATTCAGCGCGTATTCTCAAACTACCTTCACCCAGCTCTCTAGCAGTAATGGTGATTCTACGAGCTACTGACGATCTAGCTCTTATGCATATTAGTTCCTTTCGTTCTGAGATTTCCAGAGATTGATCTGACATTACTGTTACATGAACCTGTAAATGCCAAAAAACTTCTTGCAGATGCCAAAAATTGGAAATTACGAGAAAAGCAAACGAAGAAGGTATAAGGCTAGTCGAATATTTTTTTATTATTATTGGTTATAAAATACGTCCCAAAAATAGAAATATTGGTGAAAGAATGACGCCGACAGCTTAAATTGTATCGAAGATATGGCAATTTAAAAATCACAGAAAGTTCACCTTTTAAAAACGCTCCAAACAAAACGATACCTAGTTATGACGTCACCTCTAGGTAGTTTGTACGCACTGCGAGTAGACTTTGTTCAATAACTATGTTAAATATGTTAAATATTCGTAATTTACTATTTGATAACTTAATTTATTAAATAGTATATAAATATTTAAAAATTGTAATGCTAAAAAAATTGACTTGCCTGCCCAACTTTAGAGGCTTATTACAAAAAATACATAGAAGTTATTAAGCTGAGATTCGGTAGATACTTATTTTTTTTTCATTATATCTTTTTGTTCACCTCGTCGACATCCCTATTTCCTTAAGCACAAATAAAACTGGTTAAACTTTTTACGGTGTTTCAGTGGGTATACTACTAATAGTAAAACTTACGCTAAGTGACTCGTAGAGATAGTTGAAGAGACGATATCGTATGATGGTGGTGTCTCCGCGTCTCAGTTGCTTAGGACCGTCAGCGTGGATGAAAAATTCACGAAAAACCTGGAAACATTTAGAAACTAACATTCAGCTTCTCCAGCGCAATAGATGCGTCATGACAATAACAAACTTATATATATCTAAGAAAATCCGCATGACAGAAAAGGGTCCTGACTACTCTGACAGTTCTTACCTGTAACACAACAGGTTGTGACACCGCCACCCCAGTTTTGGACAGGCAGAAGGCAGACGCCTCGTATCTGGTGACGGAGTCCGGGGTTACAGCGGTGGTCGTACCAGTGCCGTTGGAACCCACTGGGAGTAGGCGCCATAGCCATGCCTGTAAAATGTCGTTTAAAATTAGGATATGTAACACGATTTAGGCCAGGCCCCACTAGTGGGTTACGCTGCACTGCGTTGATTCGGTGCAATCTATGCTACACCTGCGTTGCGTTGACGCACATCGCCCTAGTGTTTGCATTATGAGCTCCGACAGCGCAGCGCTATTCTTTCCCCCACTTTATTTCTTGTCCTTCGCTCTTATAAAATGATGCGACGCGATGCATGGCAACGCAATGCACCTGGCATTTTGTTATAAAGTGCTGCATTGGTAACAATTAACTGATAAGGTCATCTAGCAGATAAACTGGTACTCTCAGTCAGACATATTTACCTGGCAGATATTTTATCTGGTTGATGCACGCCTGGAGCTTTAACCGTAAGTGGTGAAATAACCTTTATAAGATCTTACCTCAGCAAAATCAGTCCTTGGTTTAATTTCCTCGGTGAGTGGTTGTGGTCCACGCATGCAGCGCGGCGGTGCGCCCGCGCCGACGTTTCTTACTCCACTAGCTGACAGTTCGGAGCTATCGTCGAACGGGTCTTCTGAGGCTATGGAAGAAAATACTAATAATTTTTATTTCGATTTAATTTTAGGATCCTGAGCAAACGTATCCATTATCCATGCAGCAAAATTATAAAAAAAAATGATATATACCATCAAAAATATATATTTTAAAGGTCGTTAGTTGAATCGTTCCGGGTAATGTTCCATTGCATCTTTATAATGCATCTATTGCCCTTCTGTTCCACTAAACACACCTTAAACTTTTTTAGAGAAGAACTCACTTAAGAAACAGATTACTGCTGCATCATACTGAGCGATGTTTCTATATAGTAGTACAATATAATATTATGACTCTATTAAATAAATACACCTACCGACCTCCCAACTCCACTAAGACCACCTAAAACTTTTGCCTTTCACACACAGAACTTACTTAAGAAGCAGTCCCCTGCTGCATCATACTGGGTAATATTCCTCTGCGTCTGTATAACTCTACGCAGCTGCTGCATTAATTCGTCTTTTAACTCATGAGGTGGGTTGGTCCACTTAGCAGCATTATCTATGGCCGAGAGAGCACATAGAGCGGGACCAATTGTGGATAGAGTTAGAGTCGCAGTGGACCCAGGGGGGGTTATGCGGTTGTCCCAAGATAGTTCTACCTGGAATGAAACGTTGGTTCCTATCATATTTTTAGGAATAATTTGAAGAGAAAGATTTTGGATAGAAGTTATTTGGAAATTGTAAACGTAACTCAACGATTCTGGCTGCATGTATAACTTTTCTTCCTTTGGAGTGTGCAGCCTGTTTTCAATTTACTTAGTCACTTTGTATCTCATGCAAATAAATAGATAACGAGTTTAACTTTAAAGCTAAGCATTTAGGTATTCCTGGCAATATGGTCATAATTTTGAAGGACTATTATGATACAAACCTCATTGGTAAAACATTCCTCCATTTCGAAATGCTTGCTAGCGGTCACGAGTTTGCCATCATACTGGAAATACGCGAACAGGTAACTGTCCGGGCACATCTGGTGGCTCATCTTTAACGGCAACATTATCTTGGCTGCATGGAAATCCTTCAGCGAGTCCAAATCTGACGAGTTAGTTATGACGAGGTTGCTCCTCCGTGGGGTGTCCAGGGTTGGACAGATGCTGTTTCTGGATGTGGTATGGATCTGGTCCGAGTCACGAGTGGGACATTGTGTGGTGGCTCCCCACCGGTATATTGTACCACCTCGAGTTATTACCTGTATAGGAAAATAAAAGGTTAGTACAATCGTCCACGGGCTTATTTCGGTGAGCGGGTTCAGGGGAACCCAAAAACCCACAAACGGAAAAAAACAATTTTGCTTATTTTACCTACGCCTATTTTACTGTTACTTGAATGGGCATTAATATCGACTGTATAAAAAAAGCATAAAAACAACACATTTTCAAGCGTAGTCCGGTCAAAACAAATGAACTAACATCATTTTAAGTCTATTTTACAATGACGGAGACACAATTAAATACGTACAACAAAATGCACAGTGACCGGTGTATAACTATTTGCGGGTAGTCGCAAATACAGCGGCATTAGGGAGCGTGTCCGCGCGGCGCGGAGCGGACCGAACGCCGCACGCGCGCCCTCCACCGCGCTGCGTGCGACCAGCCTTATATGTGTGTTGCGGGCGCTGGCCTAGAAAAAACAATTTATGACAGCTTGAAGGATGGCGTTTTGGTCTAAAAATCTGTATGCAGACACAGTGGTGTAGCGTGGGTATCGACCGCCCCGGGGCAGAAAACAATTTTGCCGCCCCCTAAGACAATTTTCCGCCCCCTAGGATCGTAGTCGAATAAAAATCGCAATGCAGACGCTATTCAATTTTAAATAATTTTTCGGAAAGAACCGTCATCATTATCACGAGCGTATGTACGTACGGAATTCGGTTAGATTTTGTTACAGAATAAGTAATGAAATATTCCGTGTTTCTTTAAATGGTCCGAATTTGTAGTTGAGTTATAAATATGAAAGATTAAAAAATATATATTATTATTTTCTGTGAAATTCTGCCGCCCCCTAAAAAGTGCCGCCCGAGACAGGTCACGCTACACCACATGACGGCGTAAGTACTTGAATTTACTTTTTGTTATGTACTATACATAACGTAGTACTTTGTCAATCAAAGGTGGACATAGACTGCGGACAGAGGCGAGTATGCATTGTACACAAACGTGCTGGCGTCTCATCGTCTTTATTCTCCGATTATGATTCTCAATTACCTCGAACACATAGTACGGGCTGGCGTGCTCCTCTACTGTGAACATGACTCGCGCGACGCCGCCATCGTCGGTAAGGGCGTCTACACACGCCGCGTTAGTGACGCGCGCATCGTTTTCGCTGGTCGCGGGCGAGCGGCACACGTGGACGAGCTCGTTGGTGGCCGGTTTCTCGTCCCAGCGGGTTGCTTTGATCTGAAATAATTGCACATAAAATTATTAATTACGAGATAACGCCTGCGTTGTCTGGTCCTGTCGCAACTGCGTTACACCAAAATTATTTTACGAGGGAATCGTACATTTTTCGGGGGAAAAGTATGCTATGTCCTTTTCCGGTACTCAAAGAATCTACTTGCAAAATTTTATCAAAGTCGGTCCAGTGGCTTAGGCGTGTATGAGTACAACAGCGACAGAGTTAATTGAAAGAATGATCTTTACGGAAGAATATCTATTCCATTTCCAGTCAACTTTGTAATCTATTGGCCATTTAAATCCTGGTAAAAACTTCAAAAACAGGCAACTGGGCTGAATAATATATTATTTACCTTTAATTTATACGGTAGTCCAGGCGAAATGACAGGTTTGTGTTTAGTCAAGAACTCCAAGCTCACTGGATTCTCCACCACCTGTGACACGACGGTAGTGTTCTGCCAGACTCTAGTGCCTTCTTCCTAAAAGCCGAAAACACTTTAACATATTTTTTTTGCGTGTGTTTTAAGAGATTACAGAATGGTCGGTACTGCCCGCTAATATAATACTCATAAAAAATGTAACTTTTTCACTGCTACTACGTCATAGGTGCTATCTTGTCCAGCTTTGTCCGTCCTACGACGACAACAGACACGTATACAAACGGTACGTATACCAGCTGAAGAGCCTCGGAAATAGGAAAGTGGCAATACACCTTAAGCCAGATATACATGATTTAGATGGAAGGAGAAGTCAACGATTACCACATCATCCGTAGCCATACTGTGGAGCTCTATCTATCTTGCGGCAGCAGCGTTTCGGTGGCATGAACGTGTGTGCATCCGAACGTTGCGTAGAATACCTGCTAAGACCCAACAGATCTGATGACCACATTGGGCCTTATAATCGAATACAAGATTTACCTGGAAGGAAAAGTCAGCGACGACCACGTCATCGGCGGCCATCTTGTCGAGTTGTATCCGTCGAGCGGCGGCGGCGTGTCGGTGGCACGAGCGCGCACGCAGCCGCACCGCCGTGCGTATACCAGCTGATGAACCTGCTCCTCTGATACGGATGACTAGCATGCCTTCTACTGCTTCCGACCATGGATACCTGGGATATACCGCATGTACAAAACTTCCTCAAATTATCAGGAGTTTCAAAATAAATGCCGACTAAAGGCTTGTTACACTACTTTCTGATGAGTACCATATCGGCTATCCACAAGCATGACAAAATATGTATGGAGAATCTGTAAAGTAATTTGTGGATAGTCTATCTGTCACATATCAGAGTATTCAGAGTTAACCGATTTAGAGTAATTAATTCAAAAGCAGATGGTAAAACTACGCTATTATTAAAGGTTGTGCTTTGTTAAAGTTAGTCATCTGCTAATCTTGACATAACTAAGATCTGATGAAACCAATTCCCTGAACCTTGTGGAAGATTCAAGGTTAACTTTAAGTCCCTACGATTTTTAAAATATTGCCGAAAATAATACAACTGAAGCAAAAGAGTTAAAGTTTTAGAAGGACTAGATTCCACCCTGTGGTCGGAATTCGACCATATAGAATTTAAACCCATCGTCTTGAGAATCTATAAACATATAAACTAATCTCAATGAGATCACAGATTTCAATTTGGCGTATATGTCTCCTTACCAGGCCATTAAAATTTTTCAAAAATATGCAAGATATAAGCATATTTTAAAATAATATTGTTATTCCACAATCTTTCTTTCTTTCACAATCAACTATAACTGGGAGAAATTTCATGCTTTACATCAGACGGACAGATTCACAGATAGACGGACAAACGGACGGTCATCGACGTCATAGTAATAGAATCTTGTTTTTACCCTTTGGGTAGGGAAACCTAATGAAAAAGGGTACAAAGTTTTACGCTCGCGTATTAATATATAGATAACATACCTAACGCAAACAGTCCATGCCAGTCTTTCACTGGAGCGCAGCACCTTGGCGGAATGTCGCACCGTCAGTTGGAACGGAAGCAGCTCATAGTTTCCAACAAGAAAAGTTGAGGAACCCTGAAAAAAATGGCACATGTACTAACATTAGAAGCGATGCAAGTACGTTGCCAGTTTTTTTAATAAAGGAATAGGCTAATAGAATAAAAAAAACAGAAATAGGGATTCAGGTGTAGGAAAGGCAGATTCGTGGCGAAGTATGTCTCTCCCACTGCAAATCTTCTTTCATATTTTCCACTGACCATGAAATTGTTTCCAACTTTTCTATTTTCTTGCCTTCACAATTCGTTTATAATGATGTTACCTGTGATCCATCATCCAGCCTCGCTCTCAGTGTCCATCTACCCGGAGGAGCCAGGTCATCCAGCTCATGCTGTAGCTGCACCAGTCCCGTCCTGGTGCGCACACGGCTCCACTGGGCTGCCTTCACGTCCCAGGACCCTGGACCCTCCAGCCATATTTCCTCTATCTGGAGATGAATTTGGGCTTTGAGTGATACAGGGTGGTTCTATTTTGTGCGGACATTTCACAAAATGAATTCCAATTTAAGTGACTATTTATGTTACAGTTCAGCCTTGAAATAAAAAAGTTGCGTTTTGTGCCAAGTCGCTTGTATATAAAAAGTTTTTAAGAAAATTTTATATTTTGAATTGGAAGAAAAGCACTATCTATGGGTTGCAGTTACATTTAAAAGACATTATTCAAGTAAGCTTATTACATTATCGTCTTTATTCAGAAATTTAGTGATGTTTACTTCTATCTTAAAAAAGTTTGAAGGATAATGTATAAAGCTTATGTCAAAATGTTCTTAATGTGCCCTAGGTTTGCGACGAGCTTTCATATGGTTTTTAATAGACAATGTTCAGTGAGGCGGGTCGTCCGTCGCGGACACACCAGTAACGCAGCGAAGGTCCTCTTGGCGCTGGCCCACCACACATTCCCACCACTGTATCTCCTGTGTCGCCAGGATCGGCAGCGGTATCCAACACGAGAACCCTTTGATGTGATCTCAGGGAGCCCGAGGGACGTGCTAAAGTTGTCTTGGGACCCGCAACGAAATTAATCAGAAGAAGATAGGAGGAGTAGGAAATACATAGTATAAATGAATAGTCTCTGTGTTTGATTATAAAAAAAGGATTCTTGTAACAAGACGTTAGGAAAATTAATTGTATACTTGTATTATATTGAGTTGCTATACAGCCCAGCACGACTGGACCTATATGATGAAATGTTTATTGTATTTAAAGGGACTTGAGAGTTGTGTCGATATAAACTAAGATAGGAAGGAATCGTCTGTCAGATCTGAAAGTATTACCTAAAGACTTTTCTTCCTTCCTCCTTCTAATCCAGAAGATTATCAAAGTAAAGTCTCCTACCTTGCGTATCAACCTTGTAGTCGAAGTCAACGATGACGGGTTCCACATGGGGGACCACAGCCTTCAGCTTGGAGGAGCCCTTCGTTGGACCGAACTTGCCCGTCGACTCCAGCTTGTACAGGTCAGAGTTCACTTGGAGAGATTCCATGAGGGTCAGCTGAAAGTGACCAAGAGGTTAGTCATCAGTGTCATTTTCAAACTTAGCATTTGGAAGTAAGGCTCAAAAGTTGACTGCTGATGACTGCATTGCAGATGTAAATTTATTATGCTAATTTTGTCACAGTATTAAAAGCGTATGTCTTTTTTTTTCAAACAATCTCCATATCACAGCAGGTACGACGAAGAAGAAGAAACAACATATATTATAATATTGTGTAGAAGATTACTCTAGAATTTGTAATATCTCTATGGATATGGAAACATACTTCGATGTCCTGGTTCTCGGGTTCCACGTACAAGACCTTGCTGCTCCATTTGATGTCGTGCGCCTTCTCCAAGGGCAGTCTCACAGTCCATACGAAGTCTGATGAAATCCTGTAATAAAATTGTTTTTGTTGTAAATTTTGGTCAACTAACGATATAAATTGCAGAATACTGAATATAAATTATTCTTTGCCTTATGCCTACTTTTTAAGGATTAAGATTCTGCAAACCAAGAGACTTATGTACATTATAGTTCACTGCATTGTTAGTTAATGAAAATAAAAAAAAAAAATCTTCTCAAAGGTCTCATAGTTAAACTCACTTTTGTTCGCCCTTGTTGGGCAGCCTCTCGACCTCATTGCTGACGAACTCCAAAGACAAGTCGTCTCCGTAACTGATCTTGCCTCGTAGCTGGTCGTCCGCCTCGCCCCACTCCGTCACATAGGTGCCGCTCACATCCAGGCACGCCTTCTTCGGGATCAGGGAGCCGGAAACTTCGTTCTGTAATACGTAATGAAATTAAAATATACCGTCCAATTTGTTTTATGAAATTCACAGGCAAAAGAGCAGACGGTTGGAAAGTAAATGCTGTCACCCATGGGCAGTTGCAATCATATTAATGTTTCAATAAGTATATACTTTGTCGGCCTTTTAAGGCTCAGGAATTAGGGAAAGGAAATAGACAGTATGGTCCTCGCTAAGCTCGCTCACAAGTTGCAAAAGCACTGGTTTGCGCTAATATTTATCCTGCTATTGCGCCTGCCATTTGCCAACACTTTGAAATCGCCAGTCTGATTTTCTCAGATGGTATGATAATCGTAGTTCTGACAAATACCTTAATATCAACTTCGTATTTCTTGTCACCCTTGGGGCTGTTCTTGTAGCTGTAGGTGCTGACGATGTTCCTGCCATCCTTCAGCTTGAACTCCAGCTGGCCCTCCGCGTTGAGTCTGAGGTTGTCGTAGTCGGTGTCTTGCAGCTTGTGCTGCAACTTGATGAGGGAGGCTGCAGCTCCGCGCTTCTCGGCGTCGGATACTTCCAAGTCGATGTGGCCGTTGAGGATCTATTTAACGATTAATGATACGTTAGGTGTTGCTAACAGTAACCACGTAGTAACCATATGTGCTATTAGGGAAGTTGAAACAGTATCGGATTGCGGATCTAAGTTAGTCGCGTTATGTCAATGCCAGCAGATAAATCATGGCGTGGAATTAACATTTTACGGCCAAATGACATAGGTCTGACGGACCTATGTCATGTGGCTCCGTATGAATTAAATAGTAAATTTACCATGACGGATCGAAAATAATTTCTAGTCGTTTCTAGGTGTAAAGATTTAGTTCCCCGTCCCGATTTAGTTTCGGGACCTTAGCCTGTTTTATTGAAATGAATTTCAGTAAATCAAGAGCAATTTTATATTGCCTAAGTATATACGCAGAACAAAGGAGCAAGCTCTTTCTTCATAAATTACTCTCAATTCAGATATACGGACAGTCGACACAACTGGCGAGAGGCAGATAAACTTTTTAACTACACATCCAACATTATAATATCACCAGCTGCTGTCTCCGTCTGCATGGTAACTATCCTCTTGAAATTTTCCTGATTTTTTTGCTACAAACCTCACGGAATCCGAGACCTTTCCAACGAATGCAAAACCGTCAAAATCGAGTTATATGCTCAGGAAAGAAAATCAGACTTTATATAATAGCTATACACTCGAGCATTATAAATGTCTGCGTTACTCTGATTTCTAAAAAACCGGTTTTTAATTTAAACGCACTCTGTGACTTACATTGTTTTTCTCAGTCAATTCTCTCTCCATCTTCAGGTTCAGGCATCTCTCGGTGGGCAAGACGATCTCGATGTTACCGTGTATCTTGCCGACGGGAGCGAACACACCGTCTCGGTGGACGTTCACCTCGGTGGTCTTACCGGCGTATTGGAACTTGTTCCTGGAGAAACGACGGCAAATAAAGTATACGCAAAAAACGTTGAATAGTAGTAGAGCCTAGTAGTAAATATTAAGTGTTAAATAAAGTTGAATTTAACAATTATAGTGACGGACAAACAAACAACGTGATATAGTTATTATTTATAGCAAAACACGTCAGCTACTTTTCGTCCCAAAATTTTAGCAAGGCTCTTCCCTGTGGTATCTTCTCTAAATCTGTACTTACTTGCTGTCAATGAGTTTGTCGGTCTTCTTGTTGGTGGTGCTGAAGTGCATCTTGTCGTTGTTGTCCTTGTCAAAGTTGAGGAACAGGTCCACCTCGGCGTTGTACACCGGGTCCTTCACCACGAACTTCGTTTCACCCTTGATCACTCGTTGGATCTAAAAAGAAAATTTTGAAATAAAAATTATAAAAACAATTTCAAGGTTTAACAAGTAGTATTCTTTACTAGCTTTGGCCCGTGACTTTAATTGCGTGGAAGCCAAATATTGGTAAAAAATCATTTTTTGATTCAAGAACGAGATGCGTTTTCAGAACAAAAAGTAGCCCTGGATGTTACTATCCATATTTTCAACAAAGTCTATGTCAAGTCGACTGGTTGCTTGATTAGGGCGTGAAGGAAAGACAAACAAACAAATAAACATACATTCCCATTCATTTTCATTTTTCATTCATTTATAATATTATTGTAAAGAAGCAAGGACAAGAAAGTTAAATTTCGCCCACACATACATTGTGTCAAAATTTATTCATCTGAACATTTATCAGGAACCATTCGTTTCTCCGGGTTATAAGGTATGTGTATATTCTCCGGGTTATAACATATGTACTTTCCTGGGACTCAAAGTATCGCTATAGTAAGTTTTAGCTAAATCGGTTCATTGGTTTACTCGTAAAGAGGTAACAGACAAAACGCGCACTCAAATTTATAATTTTAGTATAGGTATTCAAATGTTTTCAAATTCCTTGTCGTAATTTTAGACAATTAACCCACGCCGGTCCTTTTACCTTGTTGAAGTGCACGATAATGTTTCCATTTCCCTTGCCGTCCTTCTCGTTCATCTGGAACTTGCCGTTGGCCTCGATGTTGTCTCTGAGCGCCAACTTCAGCTGACCGTTGGGGTTGGCACCGCGGTTCAGCTTCAGCAGGAAGTCGATCAGCTGGCCGCTCTTGCAGGCGACGGTCGCGTGGGCGGAGTACATGTTGCTGTTGTCGATGCCACCGATGTCGAATCTGAAAACAGAAAAAAATTGCATGAAGATTATAGATACGTATTTAAACAGATGAGAATTAGATATATGTGTAAGCACCAATGAAAAAAGGCTATTGTAAGACAGGAGTGTATCTATCAATTGCACTTTAAATCAGTCAGTACTGCTTGTATTGAAAATTTCTTAAAAAGAGTCAATAATTTTATCAACTTACTTGATGTCTTCATCTTTGCCGCTGCCAGTGACCTTGAGGTGACCGACGGCGCCAACATTGTAGTCGTTAGACTTGAACTTGTGGATGACGACGCCAGACAGTTCGTAGCGGCCGATTCCTTTAAAGTCGATGTAGTTCTCGAGGTTGGACTTCTCGTTAGAGACCACGTCACGCTTGACCAGCGCTTCAACGGTCTGTTTGTCGAGAGCCACGTTGGTTTTGACGCGGTAATCTCCCGCTTTCTTGATGTTCCTGCGAGCTTCGATATTGAATTGTGCCCTTCTTTCCATGTAGTTGCCTTCCAGGCCGAAGTCGAACTTCTTGGGATCGACTTCGAAGTCAAGAGCAGCTTTAGCTGGGAGCGCACGGATTTCGACTGAAATAGGATTAAATAAATCATATTATATTACGTTAACTCCAAAAAATGAATTAGTAAGAATTTTTAACGTATTATAACATAAAAGTTTTATTGATTAAACAGAATGTAGATCATAATAATTCAACTTACACTTGTTCTTAGAAATTACGTTGAAGTCTTTGTCGCTGCTGCCAGACCGCTTGATGAGTTGGTTGAAGATGACGCAGTTTTCAGCGCTCCTCAAATCTCCACCATACCAAAGTTCAACATCGTTATGGGCGATCTAAAAATGTTTTCATTATAAGTAAGTCAATTTAAGACACGATAAGGTCTAACCCAAGTCATAATTGTAGATTTACTCACGTTATCAGAGTTCTCGAAGTGCCCGTTAACTTTGAAGTTGATGTAAGGGTTGATGGTATTCTGGAACTCAATCTTGACGTCGTGGTCCTTCAGAGCTCCGCTCAGCAATACGCGCTGTTGGCCTTGGTTAATCTTCAGGTCCATTTCGACACCTTTAGGATCGGCAGCGAAGTGACCATCGCAAACAATTACGGTTGGAGAATTGGGAAGGTTAAGCTGAAAAGGAAATAATGAAATTCATAAACAAAGAAGAATGCAAAAAAAGAAGAATGTAATTCATAAACATAAGTTATGAAAGATGAAGAACTTAATCTAACTTTGCATTATCTATACTTATAATATAAATCTGAAGACTTTGTTTGATTGAATGCGCTAATCTCAGGAACTAAAGTTTGTATTAAAAAATTTATTTTTGCGTTAGTTGCTCCATTTATCGAAGAAGGCAATAGGCTATATAACATCATACTACGACCGATTGGAGCCGTGTAGTCGATAATCAAAAAGCTTCACGTGGACAAAGTCGCAGGCAATAGCGAGTTGTACAATGTTCTGATCAATTACAATATTTGACTACCTTAACTCCTTGCATTGTGTACTTCTTGGAATTGCCATTCTCTTCTCTGATGATCTGACCCTCAACCTTGACATTCTGTTTGCCCTTGTCCGACGGCACCTGGTATTCGACGACTGGCTTCATCACCTTGCGCCTGTCATTGCCGTTGATGTCCAGACCAGCTCTGAGGTAGTAGTGAGCATCATCCAACTTAGCTTCCACCAACAGAGCGTATTCGTTGGGCTTGGTGTACAATGAGATCTGGTTGTAAAGGTTCTTGAGTGGCGATTCCACCTTCAGTTTCAGAGTTTTTTCTTGGTCGTTGTTGATCATCTCTCCAGTTATGTGGGTCCTTCTGTTTTGAGACCCTGCAAAAAGAAGTGTTATAAGTTTTTGATACTATGCTTTAAAAATAAATAGAAATAATCTTTACAAAGCGTTTAAATTACTATAATAATGCAAGGTGGAAAAATACCTTCAGCTTCAAACAGCAATTCAATTCCGCGTTTGCCATTTTTCTCGTCAGATGGTAATACTCCACGTACGTGGTATCCACGGAGGTCATTCTTCTCAAGTACAAGCTTGATTCTAGATGGTCCAACTAGCGGCCACTTAGCCATGAACTTGGAAATAGACTCTTGAGCTTTGGGACCTGAAGGAGGAAACATATTGTTAGAAACATAATATTGAAATAGAAATACTTAATTTTTTCATCTAGTCTTCGCTTCTCTATTACATTATATATAATTTGTGAGCACTTACCAGACACCGTGAATGGCAATGAGATTTCTCCGCACAAGTTTAGACCGATCATACCAGCCAATTGGTCAAAACAGGCGGTATATTCCTTCTTCTCAGATTCCACTTTGACTGGGATGTGTTTCTCTGGTTTTCCTTTCTCAGCGCTAAAGAACACCATCTCGTTGGAGGCGGTGAGAATTTCTTGCTTGTCAACTGGCAGACCCCATTGGAGGTCGAAGCCTTGTCCGTTCTCGATGATTTTAGCGATGACGTGACTTCCGGTTGAGGAGTGGAGGTTGTTAGATACTTTGAGACCGGTGGCCATGCAGTCGGCATCGATCATCATAACGAGGGATACTTCGACGTCAGTGCTTGGTACCAATTTGATGTCGACTTTAGCGTTCTCGGGGTTCCTCAGGATCTGGCGAATGTCAACCGATGATGCGATATCAAGACGACCAGTGGCTGCTCCCACAAAGTCTAACTTCAGGGGCAGACCAGCAGATGTTGGGTAGGCGAGCTCGGCGTCCAGGAAAAGGACATGACTGCGGAAGTCATGCTGGAAGAAAAAAATAATATAAATGAAAAAAAATATATATGATATTAGTTGCATTGGATCAATTATTTGTTATAATATATAATAATAAAATGAATAAATAGTATAATATAAGAATATAGTTTTCGAATCATAATCAACTTACTTGGAAGCGCTTCATCTCATCCAATCCGGTGTTGACCATCTTGAGGGCCTCATCGAGCCAGTGGTTGAAGTCGAAGCCTTTATCGTCACCGAGAGAGAGGAAGACGGCGTCAGATCCGAACAGCTTGATGTAGATGTCCAAGTCCAATTCATTGTGGAATGAGTTTGATTCAGCCTTGATCTGGAAAATAGCAATTCTATAGCTTAGGACTTAAAACTCTTCAATATCAACACTGCAAGACAGTTTAGACGAAATTAAAGGTTTTGCTTTGCCCCATAATAATTACCTGCTTGTCCATGTTGTCAACATCGCTTTTGATAGAGCGGCGTCCACGCACGCTTCCTTCAACCTTGTTCATCGCCTCGTGAACCTTGCGCCCGAACTCATCGTGTAAGTCCTGGGGGCTCTTAGTCTTCAGGAAACTCTTGGGGCCAAGGAAATGTTCGACGACGCGATCTAAGTTGCCTTGACGACCGCCGACCTAATTAATTAGTAATAAATATCATTTTTAATATTCATTCATTCTGACTTTGCTAAATCATGCGAGAAATTGGGTCAATGTGTGTGAATGTTAAAGTGCCCCTGAGGACATCAGCTTACACTGTGTAGATTTTTATAAAATCCATTCAACAGTTTTTACATAAAAAGTAACAAACATCATAACTCAACACTTCCACTTTTTAATTATAATGTTAGCAGACCAATCTTCAGAAATATGTTTACAAATTTTATATTACTAACAAAAAGGATAACCGTAATATTGGGAACATAGACAGTTCAATTGAGTAATTGCATACTGCTCAGCGCCCAATTGATATATAATGAGACGGACGTCCCATGCTCGATCCATTAATTCAAGTGCATCTGCGTTTTGAATTTGCTATTTCTGTTTTGTCAAGCTTACCTCAAGAAGATTGACGCTGTGTCCAAAGACTTCAGTGGTAAGGTTGAGGCTGACGGATCTCGGGAGGAAGGAGTCCTGGGAGTAGATGACGGTCTCGTCAAGGTCTCCACCGATACCCAACACGTCGACGTTGAAGCTCAACTCGCGATAGAACGAGTATTTCCTGTAGAATGAGATTTTTATTTAAAAACGAGTGTTAGCTAAACTGGATTGTAAGGAAACCTATTGAATAGTATAGAAACTCTTGAAATTACTTTGTAGGTATGAATCTTTAAAAAAGTCAAATCTTTATTAAATTTTTATTTTACAATAGTCAAATAAACTTTACCCACATTAGAAAAATGTTGTATAATAGCTGAGTTTTAACCAAGTTCCAAAAAGGAAGAGATCTCTGAGGTGGCCTATATATGTTCTGTCTTTGACAATGAAAGTAACATGAATAATCATACTGTTTACTAACCTATCATCAACTCTGAATTTCTTAGGGATACCGATGTTGCCGTAGTGCTGGCGGGCGTGCTGCTTATCAGGGTTGGATGATGAGCGGATGAATGCCAGAGATGAGCTGATGAAACGACCCACTGAAATTGAAACACCATTGTGACTTCTATTCGTTACATTAAAAACATTTAAATGTAAAAATAGAAGAAAGAAAGAAGAAAAATAATTCACCTTGGTGCACTGGCTCACTATCCAGAAGGTTTTTGATTTCGTTCGCAGACTTGCCACAAGGACAGGCGATGACGGCGAGGTAGGCCTTGATACGAATCTCAGAGTCCAAGTTGCGGTTCTTCATGATGTCCAGAGCGGTTTTCTTGATCTGCCATAAAACAGATTATTAATAATGATATCACTATACCTATGCCCTGGCAGAAGACATTTTTGGTTAGTTATAAACGTCATGGTACGGAAAATGGATATTAAATAAAATTTAGGCTAGAATCTAATTGTTTTTTTTCCTTTCTTTGGTTTATGGGTCAATGTTCGTTGGAGAAGCGTTTTAAAGACGAACCTTTGCAGAGCAAGGATCAGCCAGGAAGGCCTCCAGAGCGTTGACCCTGACGCGAGCCTTGACACCGTTGTCATTGGCGCAGTGCACCAGCTTGTCGATAAGACTGTCTTCCAGGTGGCGGATGTTGCGTATACCCTTCAGCACGGCAACGACCTGAGAGAAATGATGTATAAAGTAAAATTTTAACGGCATTGGAAGAAGAAGAACCAAATTTGTTGACATTGTTTTAATGAAGTTGTAGAAGCTAACTACAATGTTGTTGAGCAGCATAGGTTTGAAATGAACTATTGAACAAAGTAGACTTATCTGCCTACAAACCAATTATATTTGAGTATTGTACCTAACTAAAACTAATTTCTAACTTACAGTATCTTCCTCAGCCTTGGTCTTGGGTTTGCAGTTTTGGAGCTTAGCTGCGAACTTCTTGCTGAGAGCGATAATGCCGTCATTCTTCTCGTGGTGGCAGTGGTGGTCTCTGCAGTAGATACCGGCAAGAGCACCAACTCCGAGGTACACGTTCTTGGGAATATCAGGGATGTCAAGCAAGCCCTGATGAAATACCAAAAATGTTAGAATCCTGTTAAATATTTACCTCAAGATACACTAGAATATAATAAGATATAAAGTTCTTTTATTCTTACCGTAGCAGCCTTAATAGCTTCATTATTAACATGCTTAGCGTTTCCGAGAGACAGGAAGACGAGGTTCTGTTCAATGGGGTTAAGCACTTTGCTCTTCAGGATGTTGATGGAGGCGTCGATGCTGTAGCCTGTGCCGGTGCGGAGAAGTCCGTCGATAAACACACGCCTAAAATGTTACATCACAAGATGAATATTGGAAACATACTAAGTTAGCGCAAAATATAAAAGACAAATAACAAAATAGAAGTATGCATTTAGCATTTTGTGTAGCTCGAAAAGCTTGCAAACATAAAGCGTAAGGAAAACAATGCACTTACTTTTCCAAATTGTTGCCCTTGACTTGTCCGAATACTTTCATCAGGTCCTCCTTGTTAGCACTGCGCATTATCTACCAAAAAATCAATTCGTTATTTTTTGCTTTCTCATGTATGCGCTTAACACATTCAAGCTATACTCAAAACTATACATACCCTAACGAGCTGAGCAAAAAGTCCAGCAGATTTCGGTGTGGCACCATTTCCTAGAGTCTTGCAGGTTTCCTTGACCGCGGCCAAAACGTCCTGGGCATTGCTGTGCTCGGCGCGGGCGTTGTGAGGGTTCTCAAAAATGATCGTGCGAGACTTGGGGCAGTTGGCCTTGAGCTCACCAGCTGAAGTTCCACTCAGAGATAACTTGGTGTTGACCTGAGCCCGAGCGCCGTTCTCTCCGACAGAGAAGGGTCTGTACAAGTATTCTTCAACAGCGGAGATCTTTTCTGGGATGCCATTGTCGAACTTGCCTTCTACGTTCAAAACTGATCTCAGGATTTGGGTGTTCTTGATTTCCTGCAGAAATATATAATCTTAGAGACTTCTCATGCTTTGTATGCATTAACCTGATTTACTTCTGTTAATATAATCCTCACGCCAAAACTTGGTTAACAACCAAAAACCTAAACTCTTTTCACGAGTTTTTGTGGTGAAGTTTCAACTGATAGACAAACTTGTAAGTTCATGAGATAACTATGAGAAGGTTATACTCACAGCACTTGGATTGTAGACGGCAGTAATAAGCTCGCTCCTGGTCTGCTCGCGGTGCGCACATCGGCTCAGGTCGCGGGTGCGGTGAAGCAGGACACGGCTGCCCTCGTGGGATGAGGACACGTCGGTGGGACAGGCACCGAATACATCAACCTGATGGGAGTAATTATTGATTTAGTGCCTTCTATTCATAGTCGACGAATATTGACGACACGTGAGCACGATTGTGTAAAAGGCATCCACGCCTCTGCTCACCGATATTCTCCAATGATCACTAAGTTATTAAAGAATAAGCGATGGTTAAAGCACTACGGTTCTCGCATAATAATCCTGCCGACCAAGTTCTTGATTAGACGAGGCTCACAGTAAGAATATATTTGTGTGTCAACCGGAGCAGCGTATTTCTCAGTCTCAGCAATAACTATAACAAGACGGTGTTTATCTTTTGGTATCGTACCTGGGTGGAAGACTTCTGTTCAGCCTGCAGCATTGAGATGATGGACCTCTTGATGTTGAGCGAGGGGCGGTGGTCGTCCTCCTCAGCACAGATCTCGGCGCCGACGCGGCCGTTCTCGTAGTTGAACATCACAGCCTTATCGATGCCCTTCGGCGCGGGGTATTTCTGTGGGTAGATGGAAGTAACATAAATAAATGAATATGATTTATGGTGCCCGAAAATCACAAACATAGAACTACTAATTTTTTGTTTTTTTTTTTAATTAAAAAATAGGGTCATCTATATAGGCTTTTCCTAATCGTTATGTTAAGTTTTTTGTACCTAGGATCTCATCCAAACTTCTTATTCAACTTAAATAATATCATTGTTAATGTCATTTCATCACGCTTCGGACTTTTATGTATATAATAATAAAGTATAATATAATATATATTATTTGTGTAAATTTTTATACCGATTACATATATAATTATGATTATTATTTTTAAATAAATTATTCTATGTTATTGTATATTTTTTTGTTTATTATTTTCTTTTTCCTTTTTTGTATTATCTACCTTTGAACTACTATTAGTTACATGAACTAAAGAGCCCAAAAACGGTTTTGTCACTATAAAGTGATTTATTCCAAGCAACCTCTGGCCAATTTAAAAACCAAATATAATGAAATCTGCGAAGGTCAAAATGTGAATCTTCTTTCTTGAGGCTTTAAATCAGATTTAATAAAAGCCAGCAGATCTATCTTATTAAGTCACTTGTCTCTCACCTTGCCATCAGGTCCGGAGATCGCCAGGTTGTTAACCTTCAGCACCATGGCGCAGTTGCCGGCGGAGCTGACGGACACCTGACCGAGGATCTTGACATTGGTTTCCTGCTTGTCAGCGCCAGCCAGGTACACCGAGACCACGCCGTCCACATCGTAGCGGTAAACCTGTCCGGGCGCGAAGGACTTGCTCGCTGATGCTAAAACAGAAGTCACGATAAGCAAAGGAACTTCAGATAGATGTTTTATGTAATTTTTAATCATTTTCCATTTTAATTTAAAAAAAAACGTTAAATAGTCTTCTAGCTCTAGAGGTGATTTTTCAACGTAATGGTACGAAATGTTGCAATGCATTTTTAGATCCGGTATTAAAGCTTATCCCTCAATTTTACAATTTGTTCGTTAAATAATAATAATAATAATAAATACTTACATCCAGTACATGCTATAGAGCATTTATCTGTAACAAATAAACAAACATTTAGTTATCGTTATTAAATAAACATATTTATAAAGAATGTTGAAGAATTTACTAACTTCTGTCATCTGTTTTTTTACTGTAACGTCTATACCCAAGGGCAACGGGTATGAGTAAAGAGTAGTCTTTGCCCGTGGCTAACTAACTCTATGCCAAAAATGGATCGGTTGCTTCGTTTGGGCGTTAAGGAAGCACAAATTAACTTTCCTATTTATAAGATTAGTAAGTATAACCTAGGAAGAGTATCTCTAGTAAGTATAAGAGTATCCCTTGTAAGTATATTTATATTTCAAAGATCCAGCTAATTTTTTTCCGTCCGTTTGTCCGCTAAGAAGATTTTAGTCAAATTCAGCAATTATTTAGTACTTTTGAGTCCCGAGACATCATCCCGAGATATAGGGATGTTTAATTATGTTTCTTTTGTTTGCTACATCGTTTGCAATAAAGTGAGTCATTGACCAGGAACCACAAACGGAATTGCTATGTTCCATGACCCTCCCTATCGTGTTTACATATTAACTTATCATTAGCTGATTATAACAATATATATGTTGTTTACATATTATATAATGGCTCTCATTATCCTTATCTTGATGATCTTTGATACTTTCTTGTGGACTTCGATTAGTTTTCACGAGTTAGCTAATTAGGAGATCATTATAATGTTTTGATCTTACGTTTTGTTGTTGGTATTCGCCATTCTAAAAGAAATAACTAGATTGGGATATTTTTTGCTAGCCTTCTTCTTACGGCTTGTATAATGTGGGAAGTTGAAAGATAGCCAGTTGGCGGATCTACGTCATATGGTCGGAAAATATCAATTTTATGTAAGCCGTGATCTGACGGCTGAGATTGAAATAACCCGACCAAATTACTCAGGCCCACAATCTGCATCACTTTCAATTTCTCTGATTGTAGGATGGGGGAAATTGAAAGAGATCCAGTTGACGGACCTATGACATTTGGTGGGAATATGTCAATACCATGTAATATCCGTGCCGAAGCATGGCTCTCTGGCTCTCTACGGTATGGTCAATGTAAAAATCTGAGTCTGGTAAAACATAAGTTCCCAGTGATTGTAGCTTTCTCAGAATCTTGGGACGATGTATATACACAGTAAATTGTGTTCAAACAAAGAGTGTTTACGCTTATCCGTCTGTCAGTCACATGATCGATATTGTACGCAATTACCCAATTTAGTCGAGGGGGCCACTTGTAGCGACTTTGGTGTTATTGACTTTTATATCCAGACGGGTTTAAAGTTTTACTCCTGCATATGAAAACTCAATATAATCAAAGATGACTGACTGAATGAAATACGACCTACGAACCACTACGACCTGCAAATCTTTAAGAACCTACCACCTGCTACTCTTCTGATGTTGCTAGTGTCTATGGGCGGCGGTAGTTGCTTTCCATCGGATTACCCGTTTGCTCGTTTGGTCCCTTATTTTATAAAAAATGTGATTTATAAATGCACTTCCCGAACCGAACTCGTATCAAATTTGGCATGCGGGTAAATGTTATGACTTAGGTGTCCGCTGAGAAAGGATTTTTATGACTTCTAACCCCTAAGGAGATAAAACAGGGCATGAGGTTTGTATGAAAATACTGCTGAACGCGAGCGAAGTCGCTACCAAAAGCTGTATAAAAATAATTGGTAAGGAATCTTTGACAAACTTTACTCTTCACTTTTGACTCTCGGGTATGGACATAAAATACTTTTTGAAAATGTATGGTTCCCTCGTGATGAATCTTGGCACAGCGGAAGGCATGGTCTAGTTTTAGATAAGTAGCAGTTGCCTGTGACTCCGTCCGCGTGATGACTTTCCTCTTGAAATTTTCCTGATGTTATTTCCTACAAACCTCACGGAGCCCGAGACCTTTCCAGGGAATATAAAACTGCCGGAATCGGTTCATGCGTTCTGGAGGTATGACGTCAAGAAAGATAACTCGACATATTTTTATATAATAGACAAACGTGACCTAGCTAAAACTACCACCGCTGTTAAAGTGTCACTTGTCTTATCTGTGTACTTGAATAAAATTAGGTAAATCTCCTATCACTTGGTAACCCGATGGTGATGAAATGGCGATGTTTTGAACAACTGATAGCGGGGTCGGAGGTGAAGATACGAACGTTCATTGTCAAGGCAAAAACACTTCTTTGTTAACTAACTATGACCATAAATTAGTTGAGGACTTGAGATTTTTGGGATCAATCATCTCAAAGAAAGTCAATCTACCAATGGTTCTCGATGAAGAAGGAAGCTTTTCACGATTGTCGTCCTCAACATGAAGGTAAACTTTTTGAGCATTTAGTTAAGGGCTCCTTGTTCCCAAGCTTGGTACCGACTTAGAAAAGAAGATGGCCGCGGAGTCGCGTCGCACGCGCTTTGTGTAGGTATTTAGGAATCATAACTTGGAAAATAACACTAAATTATGAATCTAAGCGAGTTTGACTAGATAAATATTTAAACTATGGATTGGTATTAAAATTAGGCGCATTAGGTTAATCTTTTATCTGTAGATTTAAAAATGTTTTTCTAAAAAAGAGGCAACTATGGATATTTTTACTACATAGCCAAGTTTTTCTCATTTTTTTACTATTAAGCTAAATTCCTATGAGAAAATTTCATTGTGAATATCCTCAACTAACACTTTTTTTTTCTGAATTTACGTCATTTTATATCTGATTAGTATCGTTAAAAAAATGGCGTTAAACGGACCGACCCTTACACATATTTCGAGCTGATATTGTATTTTATTAGACAGAATTTTCTGAGCGTGTTTAAATAGTTTTATAATACGCAACGCAAGTTACTGATCCTATTGACTCCCCTTGGGGATAGAGTCAAAAATTCAAAGACAAAATCTACCTGCATGCCAAATTTTAGCACGATATGTTCAAGCTGTGGGGCTGACGATATGTTTCAATCAGAGGTTAGTCCATCAATCGCAGTTGAGTTGAGTTTAATATATTAGTAAGTTTTATTACTATTATAATATTAAAATAGATATAATATTATTATCTGTTGCCAAGAGCGTGTGTTTGTGATATAGCATATAATATATAACATATAATTATTTGCAGTAAACAAACGATAACTTTGACCCGTGATTGTGTTATCTTTCACTGCCAAGACTCCGTACCTTTCTTCCATGAATATATTATATTTATGTAAGTTAATATATTTTTATGTAAAAAAATAAGAATTTATTTAAAATTAAGTAACGGTAAATTAGCTGAATTAAGGACAATAATGTATAATATATATATCATAGAATACTTTACACAGAGAATACTTTTTAACTTCATAATTGTAGAGTTTCTAATGGGCTGATTTGTAAATTTAAACCATTCTCAAGTCCTCTTGGACGAACACGAATCATTTAATTTCGATTTATTCGTTTAGGAGACGTTCAGTAACATACATATATATACGCTCACAATAAATATTATAATCATTCAGGTTCTTTTTTGTATATTTAAGTTATAAACTAATACTGAGAGTTAAACTTTGCTAAAACCTGGTTTTTGTGTTTGAGACGAACAATATAGTTAAGGTGATGATCCTGAATGCTAGAATATTCTCGATCATGACAGCTCTAGAGAAACAATGTCACAGACAGACACATCGCTGGCTATGTGCTAAAATGGCAAAACACCAAATGTGTCAAAAATTTGTTCAATACACAAAAAAGTCAGCTAGTAGTAGTTTTTATACCTATGTGAAATAAACTTATATTCATATGTCAACAAATGGCGGAGTTACAACTTTAGTGTCGTTTTGTGATTGGTCGAATCTTACGGCAATTTTATAATTATTTGCACTCTCCTGTGAAATTATCAATTTTGAATTATGTCTCTTTAACACACAACCAGCGAGTCATGTCGAATTTACGTAGCCCTTTTGGGGAAAAATATATATAACAAAGCGTAGTTTCACGTTATAGAGTGCACTAAAGTAAAATATGCAAGATTAAAATATTATGAAAGAAATGATTTCTCTTTATATCATAGTGACTATTCATAATTAAAGCTATTAAAACTTAGTTTTCACCATCTGAAAATATCAAAACAATGGCGACTGCACACGTTAACTATGTATTTATACATTAGTACCCACTAATGGAAAAAGGAAATATTTTTCAAGCAATTTTGTACTAAGATTTACACATGACTTTTGATAATGTGTTATGAAACGTATCCGCACTTCGTCCGATTCGAATCCGATGAAAAAGTTAGGTACTTAGAGAATTAGTTGAGACTAGAGAGACATTGCTATTACTAAATTTCGAATACTTCCGTCATGTATTAATCTCGGGTTTGGTACAACTGTTGTGCGAAAGCGTTTTCCTTTGTTATCCCTAACTAATATTTGTATAGTGTATTTATCTGTAATCTCTTCACGATCGAACAGTTGAAGCGATTAAGATAAAATTTGGTATATATATATATAGATAATAAAACTTTGAAAGGTACGAATGGACTTAAACTAAATTTTGTCACAAAAAAGCTACAAACTAATTTCACAACTGAGTTGCGGGTATTAATTAGCTGCCACCATAACGGAAAAGATCGCATCTCACATATTCTTCTAAGTTGAGTTATACATTGATTTGGAATAAGCAGAAAAAGGCGCACACACTAGTATATTTTTTAACTAGACGATGCCCGCAACTCCGTTGCCTCAAAATTCGTTTATGGCACGGAGACAGCAGATAAAAAGTATCCTCTGTTCTTTTTCGGAACTCAAAGTATCTTCATGCCAAATGTCAGCAAAATTAGTTTAGCGGATTGGTCGTGAAGATATGACAGACAGAATCTCTCATTAATGTTAAATATGGAGTTTCGAAAAAAAAAAATAGTTGCGCCCTGTTTCCTCATGACGGCGGATTATAATGAACATAACTCACTCGAATAAGCCGGGGTCCATAGTACTGCTAGTAGCAAAACACTTATACTAATACTGGTCGTCCCCATGATGAGGGGTCACAGTTCCAGCTACACCGGCGGCAGAACGGTGAATGCAGCGCGGCGCGCGCGCCCACACATTTATACACTAGCCCAAAGCTACCCGAAGCAAGCTGGGGTTTGTACACTGCGGAGCTAAAACGCTGCGATTGTTCGCTAAAGTGCCGCTGATTTTTGTTTTGTCTTGTGTGTGTTATTGTAATTGTAATATTTGGTTACTACAGTGTAATTCAATATGTTCGCTCTCAATTGTGTTTGTGTATATCATAAATGAGACAGAGAGCATTAATAGAAAATTAGCACAGATTTAGCGTATTTTTGTACCAATGTATTAGAACTGAGGAAAAGTAATTTACTAATATTATTTCACAATACGGTGTATTCTATGCAATAGGACAAAAGTTTTCATTAGCGGCGTTATGCGTGTTGAGTTACTGAGAAAATGAAGCAGGGTTGTCTGTCTGGCTGCTGTTCATTATTCACAAAATATTAATTATTCTTTTTAGTCTCCAAAACACTTAAAAGCTTTCGAATACTTTGATATATCAACAAAAAGTACTGCGATTTCGCAGAAGCGTTCAATAAAACGCTGCGACGCGGCCCCGTAGTGCGTGTCATCTCACTAAAAATATTGACATAAACATAATTTAGGTTTGTAACAAAGGTCGCTACTAGGATTATTCCTATTGATAGGCAAATAGGATGGAGTGCTTGTATCATTCACGATTTATGTAACTGACCCCAAAAGTTCGCTACAACAACAACATTCGTGTTGCTTCTGGGTAAATTTTCCTACTTGAGAGTGTTTTATCTGTAAATATAAAATCGAAGTGTTAATAATGAAATCTCAGACACCATAAGTGCAAGGAGTTTCAAATTTATCATGCAGGTTTTCCCTAAAACGTCGATGTTCACTAAGACGAGATTTTATAAAATTGTTTTAAGGTATTTAAAGTCTGTATAAAAATACATCTTAAAGCGGACGAAGTTGCTTGCAAAAACTAGTTTAAAATAAACATAGAATGTGAATAATGGTGGTTAAAACATTTACTCCTGAAAAACGCAACGTTTTTTTGGAGGTTGGGTTTTTTAAATTACACGACGTGTTGTAAATACTGAATTAAATTCGTCAAGATAAGTCTAATAAAGTTATTTACCTGCGAATTAAATATTTCATTAATTTTCAACGTGAGTGAATGAAGTTAGATTAGGAGGCAAACGAGCAAACGGGTTACCTAATTGAAAACAACTATCGACGCCCATTATATACACTCAGAAAGAAATGCAGAAGTTGCAGGTGCGTTGTTGTCCTTTTCAGAGCGAATACGCTCTCATCTTGAAGGTTTGCAGTTCGTAAGGGCCCGAAAATATTGCTGGCGATAACTAATTCCAGAGCCTTACTGTGCGAGGCAGAAATCTTTCGTGAGTGAATCCAACTCGCACTTGGCTGATTTTCTAGATATTATTGGACGAGCGAAGCGAGCTCTTTATATCCTACTCGGGCAGTAGGAGTTTATGTTTGTGGTACACTTTACGGAAAAACTATTAGAGCTACAGGTTTGGCCATTAGCATCGTAATTTGTGTATATGTTTAGATGTGTTTAATAATAAAATTGATAATAATAAAAGAAAAACAATATTGCACTACTGATATCATCTGATGTACAACTGAAAATGATAACAAACTTGAGTGTACCAAATTCAACATTATATTCAGAAGTCGGAACCGTAAAAATGTATATAAATCTAGCAAGCCTTAGAGCTTATCAGCGCACTCATCGCAGTTTTAATAATAAGTTAAACTGTGCTTTTTCGCTAGTAACAGCTTTTCTCACTCTGCGTTAATGAGGCAATCTAACGGCGAAAGAAATCTTTCGTCTTTATTGATAGTGTGAGCTTTCTTCTTTTTGCCACCGTACACACTGTGTACACTGTGGTTTCGTCTTGGCATTAACACTGGGTTAATCATTGATTTAAAATTTTCTACAAATTAATAGTTATCATCAAGTCTATTTTTGTCCCAGGCGACGAGAATAGGTAGAATTTCATAAGTTTTACACCAGTGTATATATTCGGAGGTCATTGACATGTCAGATACTAGAGGTAGCAGAATTATGACCCCGAGTAGCACTCACAGCTTATCGCTCACATATCACGCTTATATAAGTTCAATATCTTAAGGCGTGTGTGTACATGGGCCTGCGGGGTAAGTTTAACCTCTAATAAGTATGTTAAAACGTTAAACACATTACCCAAAAAAATCTATGTTATATAATGATCTTCATTCTTTAACTTCTGGGGAGGAAATTTTCCCTGAGTCTAAAAGTAAGTAAAAATTGCGGACATCGATTTTTTTGCAAAAAATTGCATTAACTACGAAACTACTCGGTTAGGATGAACGTTTTTTTTATACAAAACGATAATTTATAATTAACACTATAATCCCTGAAGAACTCTTATCTCTTGGTTTTATTAATTGAAGACATGAGTGGGAGCAGCAGGTAATTAACATTAAAAAATCTCCCGGATTTTTGCGTAAACGCTTTAGGAACAGAAGAAATTTTAATATTGTGGCTTTGATGTATACATCAGGCATAGGAGCTATAGCTAGATACACTAGGTAGATAATGGAATATGTAATTAACAAGATTTGTTTTTTTTTTTAATCTGTATTTAATGAGCTGATTCATTAATGAACATGCCACTCAGTAACAGTTGCTTAAGACTATTAACAAAATCAAAAAAAAAACAAACAAAAAAAATAATTACTTCAATCTCGATTCTTTAAACAAATTCTAACTATTTTAAGGAGATTATTAGCTACTTTTATAGTTGGTGAAGCCAGAATTGTGTTACAATAACCCACATCATCTAGGCGCTTTTTAAAATAATATTTTCTAGGAACTTCGTTTCAGGCACACTCTCACTCTGATAAAACATGGTGTACTTCTTCATCATGTATGCTTTTATTCATGTTAGTATGTTTAGCTCCTAAATACCATCTCCGTAAATGCAAAGGGCAAATACACAACTCGCTCTCGATGACGTGTATTGGGGTGCTTTTGATAAAGCCTCCAATAAGCGGATAACTAACGATAAGATTTGTTGCAATTTTATAGTTAGTTATCCGCTTCTTCCACTCATGCCTTCAATTGTGTATCATTTTCGGTTAGCAGAGGGAGGATTCGAAACTGCGAATGTATGGCGTCAAGCTCGTTGGCGCATGTATTCCCCTTAATTTTAAAAGATTTATAGAATACTAGGTGATACCCGCAACTCTGTTGCGCCGAATTTGTTTATCGCTCGGGAACCGCATATTTTTCCGGGATAAATAGTATACTTTTATGTCTAGGACTCAAAGTATCGCCATACCAAATTTCAGCAAAATCGGTTTAGCGGTTTGAGCGTAAAGAGGTAACAGACAGACGGATAGACACACTGTCAAAATAATACTAGTATGGATAGTGTGTAAGTATGGATAGATTTAGGAACTTTCTTTAGATTTGAGTTTTAAAAGAGTTTACCCTGTCTTAACTTCCCAATATAAAAGTAATTTACTGCTTAAAGTTTTATAGGCTTATTTAGAGTCCATTTTTATATTATATATTAGTTGGTGCCAGCAACTTCGTTGCGCGAAAATTTGTATGTCACGCGGAAACTATTTTCCCGGGATAAAAAGTATCCTATATGTTGCCCAGAGTTAATAGCTATTAAACGAAAAAAAAATTAAAACCCTTCAGTAGTTTCGCAGATTAGTGCGGACAAACAGATAAACAGACAACATTTTTTCTGTCGATTGTAAAAATACTAATTGTACAGACACGCCAATTTTACTGTTTTATTATATGTATATAGAAAAGCCAAGCCAAGCTAACTCTTTCTTTCCCAGATCGTGTACGTCCCTCGATGTAACAATTTAGAATAATAATAATAATAATATCTATGGACGCTTCACACCACGTCAGTCTGCCCCTGTGCTAAGTACCCGAGATACTTATGTTACAGGTACCAGACAACGGAAATATATTTAATACTTTTATACTATACACACATTTAAGATTTTTATTATATGATACACTTGTTTAATACACATCCAAGACCAAGGAACATCGAAAAACTTGCTCCGTCGGCGGGAACCCGCGACCCCCGGCTTAAGCTACCAACGCGCTTACCAACTGAGCCACAGAGGTCGTCAATAGATATTATTATTATCCCGACATTGAATATTTTGAAAAATATTAAATGAACAGACACTCCACTTTTACGGTCTTAGTATATGTATAGATGAGTGTAGAGAAACATTAGACTCACTGGGGTTTCTTCCCCCGGACGATTAGCACCATGTCCCGTAGTAGCGCGGGGAGCGTGTCCCGAGCGAAAGTGAGAACAGCTACCAGCAGCGAGGAGGAGCTCAGCACCAGACGCTTAGGAGGGAATTCCCCTGAATAGAACATAACGATTTAGAAGGAGGCTACAGATCTCTGAAAAATAAACCAAGCTACCGTGTACGTCACTAGCTACCAGCAGCGAGGAGGAGCTCAGCACCAGACGCTTAGGAGCGAATTCCCCTGAATAGAACATAACGATTTAGAAGAGGCTTACCGATCTCTGAAAAATAAACCAAGCTACCGTGTACGTCACTTCCGAAACTAACAAGAATTTTATGGCATTTCTTGCCACATACACCTTTTGGAAACATGTAACTAGGTGTACTATTGTCTCATCAAGGAGGTACAATAGGCTAGTCAAATATTTTTTATTACTATTTGTTATTAAAAGACGTCCCAAAAATGGAAATATTTGTGAAAGAATGACGCCGCTAGCTTAAATTGTCTCGAAGAAATGCAATTTAAAAATCACATAAAACTGACTTTCCTAAAACTCTTCATACAAAACGATACCTAGTTATGACGTCACCACAGGTAGTTTGTACGCACCGCAAGAAGACTCTGTTTTTGCTTTAATGATAGTGGTTTCATAACAAAAGTTGTTGTTGATTACCTAATTTATCGAATGGTATAAAAATATTTTAAAAATGTTCTACTAAAAAATTTACTTGCCTGCCCAACTTTGAAGGCTTATTACAAAAAATATATAAAAAATATTAAGCTGAAATTTGAGAGATACACATATTTTTTTTACCATTATATCTTAATTTTATTTAAAAAAATAGTGAATTTTTGGCCTTGTCGACCAACACACACGCTCCACGAAATCCCTATTCCACAAGTCATTCGAGGAGATAGCTCCACGTTGAGCTATTTAATTTTCATTAGATTTTTATGTCGTTTTGATCACTCTCAAGAAACTCTCTACTAGGACTTAACAGATGGACTTACATCTGCCATTAGCCTCCGCTCGCTGCCGGAACAGGTCTGCACCCTCCTGCCACGTCAGCGGGTTAGCCTCACCCGTGCAGCAGTTGTACACCTGCAGCGTCCGTGTCCTGCAACCAAGACTATTTCTCTTAGCAGGAACAGATAAGTGGTTTTTAAACGGGGGACCGTAAACCACCAGTGAGTAGTGGTCCTTGGAAGCATCTCAAATGGTCCGCGAGCTATGTCAATAAACGATGAACTACAGAAGAAAATGCAACTCAAATTATAGTGGTCCGCGGTTCATCTTACATTGTGTCAAAAACCTTAAATTTGGTCCCTCAGTACCAAAAGGTCCTGTGAGTTAGATATTCATGCTGGTAGGTAGTTTATAAATTAAATTGGTAGCGTCCCACCCACCCCCTGCCCCTGGCTGCAGCGACGATGGCGAGGTTGGCGACGTAGTCAGCGGGGATGATGTCAGTCACCACGTCACGGTGCCCCACGGCGGTGCTCACCAGCCCCCGGGAGTGCTCCAGCAAGAAGGACGGGTGCGCGATCCACGTGTCCATCCACCCGGGCAGCGGGTCGCGTAGGCACGCTGTCACTAAAATACAAAGAATCATTTTATCCTATGTACAAGCGTAATACCAAATTCTAGTTTATGTTAGGTATATAATATTATGAAGTGCGTTCGTCTTTTCTTTTCGGCTGTTTTTTCTGTAATTCCCGTGTATACCTTCTGGATTGGTTTTGCGTTCATATTTTATTTAACAAATTTATCTGTTTCTTATTATGACTGTTAAAAATATTTATATAATACATTTCTGTTACCTATAGGTGAAAACTTGTAATTGACTTTATGTTCACTAATCGACACTTAATATTGTCATTACTTTGCTGTAAGTTTTCCATGTTATTTAAGTAAATAAATATAATTGTATTTATTTATTAAAATAACATTTTTGTTTTTCTAGAGTATGTTTGTATGTATTTTTGGCACGCTCTGCAGCCTAAACGGTTATCTAGCCCATTGGATTTCAACGTATGGTGACAGGGTTACAATAAAAACATTAAAAAATTAAAATGGCGGTTTTTCTTAAAAAAAAATGTTATTCCGCCAAATACAGGTCGAGTAGGGTATGAAAATGAAGGGTTTTAAATAGCCATTCTAGAAATATACCTCGATGTTTAAATTGCAATGGTTCCTGCAGTCAGCTAATGTGGTTTACTCACCGGCCGACGGTCGTATGATTGTGGTAGGAAGTTCTCTGCTCTCCTGCACAACCAGTTTCTCCGCTAGGCTTTTGGTGAATATGTACATAGGAGCATCTGCAAATAATCAGATGATGGAGCTTAGATGAAGTGATTAATTAACATTGAATTAAAAAAAAACTGGCAATGGAAGCAAATGGTTCGTATATTATAAAACACGTTTGACGGTGATGCTCGGCAGTTCTGTTATACTGCCGCGTGTCTATAGGTCCTAAGAAAGTCAGTCAAAGATCAGTCAATATGCTTTTATCATATTATATCACTGTCCAGCCATTTTTATGGAAATGATCAGCTATGGGGCCTGGGGCACAGTACCCTGAACGTGGTGCAGTTCTACTCACCCAGGACGCTGAGCAGCTCACTGTTATCGCCTGTTCGCATAGCGTTCTCCACCTGCTTGTAGCTGACTATTGTGGGTACCGGCTCTTCCTTCAGGTCCAAGGCCGTCGTGTTTATGAACGCCGTTGAAAAGTACACGAAAGACTGGCGACACATTCAATAAGGCTTAGGACAAGTTACTTTAGCACTCTTAAATTCTGTTAGTCTGTTGAGTTCATCCTCATAATGAAACACACTTTTCTTGCACTTTTTCCACTATATTTATGCACTTTCTTAGATTTTACGAATTTATAATAAATACACGACCGGTTTCGACAAAGTCATTATCAGGTGTAGAAACCGGTCGTGTATCATACTACTATTATAAAGGCGAAAGTTTGTAAGTATGGATGTATGGGTGTATGGATGTATGGATGTTTGTTACTCTTTCACGTAAAAACTACTGAATGGATTTGAATGAAACTTTACCACAATA
>JAOTAV010044418.1:0-17363 GCA_026546445.1 Cyclargus thomasi
TTTTCCAATAAAAAAAAACACAATCTGCTTATTTATTGCCATTAAGGCGGAACAAAGTTCGCCGGGTCAGCTAGTATTTATATAATAAATAGTTACGCTTGAGGTTACGAAAAGTACGTTCTTATCGCAATCTTATAAGAGTTACGATTTTGGGCAGAAGTATTTTTAAGTGTCACCAATGAAAGAGCTTTTCAATTTTATTCTTAACAAGTCTTTATTTTTTGCCTCAAGTGATATTTCTTGGGATTTTTGTCGTTAACGCCAAAAATGCTACTTAGATCACTCCGGTTCTAATGTCGTCGTATGTCATAAATCTTTTTTTGCGTTGCGCAGGCGCAGTTTCGCGAGCCGTCCGCTCCGCGCATTCCGCAGTTCTTGCGGTCAAGATTTAGGGCTCGTATGCGGCCGGATTTGGTAATGCCCACGGTAATACTCTTAATTTTAAATTTTCTCACAACAATGGTGATGTTTTTGTTTTGACGTTTTCGATAGTGTTTTAATGCAGTATAATGATTTATTGTGCTTGGTTTATTTCGTTTATATTTAGAAACTAAGTTTAGTTATTAGTAAAGTGTTTACGCTACTTCCTTTGAAAGGTTTTTTAAAGCATTTTTGGTACGTTTAGGTTGAAATTTAATCTTAAATTTATATTTTTAATAGTAATTAAAACACTTTAATCTGCTTTAAACTATATCATATTATTATAAATATACAGGGAACCAATAAATAAATTAGCTCAGTTTTAGTTTGCCAATTTCTAAGTAATTAATGACTAGATAGATGAATATAAACCTTCCTTGGTCTTTCACAATTTCTTCAGGCTAAATTTTTAAGGGACGAAATTGGAATTTAAATTTAATGCAAGGGCGAGGTGAGCCGAATAAAAATTTTTAAAGCAGAAAAATTCACAACGCCAATAAGGATCTGATTGATTGAATAATTAAAATATGAAAACATAATTTTAAATCGCTTAACCTAAAGATATTTTAAGGAATTTAATTCAATAAATATTAATGTCACGTCTAAACTCTAAGGCTTATAACTCATTCGACATCGAAAGCAAAACCTTACAAAAACAACGAGATAAGATGATAAAGATTCGTTCATTCTGATTGATATTTTTGTACCACTATTGTTAAGTATTTGATTAATTAATAAACAACTGCAAACTGAAACGTATCTGAAAAGTTTAAGAGGTTCTTGTCTGTCTGTTTACTTAAAATTTTGTACGAAGATACTTTGTCCTGCGCCTTTCGTACATATATATTTTTTTAAAATTTTAAAATGCAATCAATGAAGTAAAAAAAGTTTATCTGCAGTAGGGCTGATGTAAAAGATTTCCTATTGGAAATGAACATTTATTTTATTTGTGTATTTTAATACTAATAAAGAAAAAAGGAGATGGTATAACAATTATCTATACATCATATAGTCATCTATACCTTACTATAAAAGTTTTTACTGTGACACGTAACCCTATAAAATAAAAAAGGTTTCAACAGGATATGTCGTATCCGCCATTTATCGTCACACCAAACATGGTAAGGTTATAAACAGTCACCTGCGACTACAGTACTAAGATAGATCTAGGCTTTAGGCTAGACATCTATAGCACCTTTTATTTATTGTTTACTAACTCAATACCCGCGGTTTTGCCCGCGTTATGATGGTAGCTTTAATTGAAACAAAAATTATCACAGTCGGCTAGATAAAATACAAGTCAGCAGCTATCTCTGTAATCTGTTCACCAATTAAAATCCCTCCATTATAGTAACACCATATTGAAGTAACGCCATTGTGAATTTAGTAGTCTTTTGAAGGAGGCGAGGCAAAATACTTCTTGCGATATCGGAAAAAGATAAACTTGTACTTGTACCAACAAAAATAATAATAATCGTTTGGCTTGAGTAAATATTTTTTTAAATAATTTAATTAATAAAAATAATTTAATTTTTAATAATAAGAATACTTTCCTTGTTTTGTAGGCGACGAGTTTTTTAACCAAAAGCTATAATATTTATCCGCTGGCAACCCTTATTTTGTATCTGTAATAGCAGCTTGTATTGTCCGGCAATAATTAAGAGCATAAATAAAGTATGACGGCCTCCATGTCGCGCCGCAAAACGAAGACTCTCAAATATTATTTTTTTAATAGCATAATTGCCGTGGCGGTGCAGCGCGGAGCGCCTCAGGGCAGAGGTGGGTTCCACTTGGGAATTAGGATATGCGATTTTTTTTTAAATACAAATCTGATGAAGTGCCTTTGATTGGTTAGTTTGTGTGATTGAGTGTACTGTTGATTCATGGTGGAAATTCATGTTCATAATGAAACACACTTTTCTTGCACTTTTTCCGCTATGTTTTCTTAGATTTTACGAAGTTATAATAAATACACGATCAGGTCACCTGATGATGATTTTATCGAAACCGGTCGTGTATTTATTATAAATTCGTAAAATCTAAGAAAATATAGTGGAAAATGTGCAAGAAAATTGTGTTTTATTAAGTATGGTTAGTTTGTGTATATCAGATATGAAGTTAGCCAACCCTTACATGTAATTCAATTAAAACAATGAATTTAAATCAACCATATTAGCCGTTTTGAAGAAATTTGGCAACTTACATCTCAAATGTTAAAACAATTTGAACATAGAAATCTTACTTCATAAGGGGTTTTGCGTGCATTCCTGTAGTTACAGTTACAGTGGATGGTACCTGGAACGTATTATAAAACGGGTGTCGTACATAATTTTTTTATTTTAAAACACAATGCAGAAAGCAAATTGTTATATCGCGTAAAATGCGCAATTTATATTAATTACGCCTGTAAATATTTATACTAATGATTATATAATAAACATTATATTGTGGGTATAACAGTATACTTTTTGCTGCGCGAATTTGATGGATAACGATTCTTGTTCATTAAAATAAGTGATGCATGACGGAATAGTGATTGCATTATAAACAGCTGTTGCATATGCATGCATTTGATTTATGGTCGGTATCTAGTATAATTAAGTGATTGTTGTCTCAGGGCGGACTCCGAAAATGGGCATCGTTTGTAACGCCTTTTCTACAAAAAAATATACAAATCGTGTTAACACAATCAGCGAGGAATGCAAGTTACGACACGATTTTTTTGTCGTCTGAAGAAAACTAGACTTGTTCGCCAGTTGGCTGCGATATTTACATAACTTAATGTCTATCTAATGAGTCTTAATAAAAGGCATAATGCACGCTGCTTAATAGTGATAGAAAAAAACGTTTTATTAGATTGATGTGTAAAATGAGACCATTAGCTCAAATAATTTTCTGTTGTGACTAAACATATTTTTTGTATTGCTTTAGATGTAATTCAATGTGTGTATATTACAATTACTGTACTCAAAACTTATTAGATTGATGTGTAAAATGAGACCATTAGCTCAAATAATTTTCTGTTTGTGACTAAACATATTTTTTGTATTGCTTTAGATGTAATTCAATGTGTGTATATTACAATTACTGTACTCATAAACAAGGTGTAACAAAAACAAGTTATAATAATTAAGGGTTTATACGTATATATAGAATTTACTATAAAAATTGTTACGCTGCAAGCAAAAACATTTTTTTTGTATGGGAAAAGTATTAAGTCACTAGTGCCCAATGCTCATACTTTTTTTTTTTCACATTTATCGGACCGTATAAGGGATACATACACGCTCTAAAGTCTAAAGTATTATCGCTTACTTAATTTGTTGGACCCTGTATATTGTAAGACGAAAAGAATTTAGTATTAAAATGTTTGGAAGTTTTACAAAAGTGACAAGTGGAACGAATCAGTATCATATAATTTTACTTTAGAAATACTGCTACATAAAGTATGATAAAAATAATAAAGGTTCCATCGATCGGTAGGCTTTTTTGTATAATTGTATGTAATATTGCGTAAAAATGCTATATTTATAAAGCTCTATATAGAATGAACTATGCATAAGAATAGAAGAATTAAGCAAAAAAATACGCGAAAACATGAGAAGAGACAGGGAAATACACAGAAAGAAGACCTTAGAATATCATATTAACAAAACGGGAGGAACACGGAAAGCCCTGAAGGAACTGAGAGAAAGAGGAAAGGAATGGATACTAAACTTGAAAACCAAAGAGTCTCAAATAACTACGTCTTGTAGTTATTCCAAAATTCTAAATCTGGCAACAAAATTACTTTCAAACATTGAACTCAAATCAACGAAAAAATGATTCACAAGATATAACGCAGACCACAAACAGCGATTCCAGTAATACTGCAATCATAGGTTGAGAAGGCTAACAAAAGTCAAAAAGTAGAAAAATCTCCCGGTGGAGACAAAATCCTAAACGAGTTAATGCGTGGATCGATAGAGTATCTGAGTCTAGTACTAACTAACAGGGATCATGCCAAGACAATGGTCTGAATCTCACATAATATTAATTTACAAAAAAGGGTCAAAAGACGATATTGGGAACTATAGACCCATATCTCTTATTTCAAATGTGTACAAAATATTTAAAATGTGTACAAAATATTCGGAAAAATAATCTTAGACAGAATTACTAATATATTAGACGAGAATCAATCAATCGAACAGGCTGGCTTTAGAAAAAACTTTAGTACTATCGACCACATACATACCATAAAACAAATACTTCAGAAATATAACGAATACAATAAGAAAATATACCTAGCTTTTATTGACTACTCGAAAGCCTTTGACAGCCTCCAACACGAAGCAATCTGGCAGAGTCTTCTAGAACAAGGAGTAGAAATGACTTATGTGAGTATCATAAAAATATTTATCAAGGTAGCCAAGCCAGCGTTAAATAAAAAAAAAAGTGGGATGTGCTTGCGCGGTCAACAAAGGGGTCAGACAGGGTCCATTATCACCGAAACTATTATATAACTATTATGAGTATGGTACTAGAGCGGTGCTAGAGCAAATATTTAAAAAACTAAATTAGAAAAAACTAGGTCTAAACATTAACGGATCCAGTCTAAACAACTTAAGATTCGCCGACGACCTGGTCTTAATGAATAGGATCCAAAACGCCTGGAAAAAATGATTCAGATGCTGGTGGAAGAAAGCAGAAAAGTAGGACTAACAATGAACTCGGAAAAAACGAAATCAATGACCAACTCAATTGAAATCGATATAACCATTGAAAAAAAAACTGGAATATGTGAACGAGTTTGTATACTTGGGCCAAGTTATATCACGAAATTGATAAAAGAATATCCACCGGATGGTAAAAATTCTGGGCCTTAAAAGAAATAATGAAGAGTAAAGAATTAGGTTTGCAAATAAAGAAAAAAACATTAATTACCTGTATCCTCCCCTGCATTACATACGGATGTGAAACCTGGGTGCTCACCAAAAAGCATACAGACAAACTTGCCAAATGCCAGAGATCTATAGAGAGGAGCATGATAGGATTAAAAATAAAAGACAAAATTAGAATCAAAACAAAACTGACATACTCCGCCGAGTCGACATAAATCGCTTCAGTGGCAGAACCGTGATGTTACAAGTACAGGTGACGGACAGACGGACTAACTAATAGATTAACGATTAAAAGACCACTATTATGATGTCATAAAAACTAATATATGGTAACTGGTGTTATGTAGAGATTGCTGTTAACAATTAAATATGACGCTAATAACAATGGAAAAGGAGTTATCTAACAGCTATTAATTATGAGTATAATGGCGTAATGGAATTGCCGTAGCGCAATCATAAGAAACTAGCTTTTGCCCACGGCTTCGGACGCGGAATTCGAAAAAGAAATGTAAAGATTTTGGGAACGTGATGTTTTTCCACGATCAAAAGTAGCTTACTTTCCATCCTTTCAACTACATGATTTTTTTTAACAGCCCGAAGAAAGAAAAAACAAACAGAAACATTTCTCCATCCATACTAATATTATGAATGGGAGAGTGTGTTTGTTTGTCTTTTGTTCGCGTCACACCGGAGCAACTTTATGACGTGATTTTTTGTGTGAAGTTAGTTGGGGGGCTGTAGAAAGACATAGGGTACTTTTTATCCCGGAAAAATATACGGTTTACGCTTATTTTGGGTACAACGGAGTTGCGGGCGCCATCTAGCTCATAATATCAGTATGAATAATTAAATCAGACGGGTTACTTGATGGAAAGCAACTGCCGTCGCCCATGGACATTCGCGACATCCGAAGTGTCGCAAATGCATTGCCGGTTTTTATGAGGAAAATAGGGAACCGGAATAGGGATAGGGGATTAGGGAAGTTGGGCCACACGGTGAACTCACTCACTGAATGAAACACAGCACAACGTCCTTTTCACGCCAGTTTTCTGTGAGGCCGTGGTATCACTCCGGTCGAGCCGGCCAATTCGTGCCGAAACATGGCTCTCAAACGGCAAAAATATTAAAAAACTCATTTGCGAAAATATTAAATACTATCCTATCTTAGACGTTGTACTAACGAAGAAATTGATACGTGACCAGGTGACGGATCTGTGTCATTTAGCCGAAATATGTCTATTCCATGTAAGCTATGATCTGTCGGCTGGGTCAGAAAGGGACTAAATTTTTCAGTTTCGCAATCTGGCTATGAATTAGTTTCCCTGAAAGTATATTCCTCTGAATTTAACGACCTCTGTGGCTTGATAAGTTAGCACGTTGGTAACTTGAGCCGGGGGTCACGGGGTCGATTCCCGACAACGCGACGGAGCAAAAAGTGTTTCAACGTTCTGTACTAAATATGTGTATCATATAATAAAAATCTGAAATGTTATGTATAGTATAAAAGTATTAAATATATTTCCGTTGTCTGGTACCTGTAACACAAGTCCCTCGGGTACTTAGCACAGGGCCAGATTGACGTGGCGTGAAGCGTTCATAGATATTATTATATTATTATATTATTATATAATTATTCGTTCCGAAGCATGGCTCTCCCACGGCATTGAGCATCCGTATTATGTGCTTGAGATCGGAAAATATCTCATTGGTTCTACACACACACCTCCACCGGGGTTCGAACCTGCACCCTCTCGAGTGCGAAACAAAGGTTTTACCCATTAGGAGCTTAGGGCTCTAGAGCTATTGGTGATTGTGGAGTGCTATTTTTACGAAATAGCCCTGCTGGTTTTGTTTTCACCATTACCTTTGATAGTCTCAATCCTTACCTCTGCCATATTTCTCTGTCTCTACATAAATCTTTAAAACAAGTAAAAACAAAATCAATAAGCACACAGTTATTAAACTTTAGATTTATAAATAAATATTAATTAACGAAGTCGATGCAGAATTTATTCATTGTCGATTGGCGGACCAACTTACACAATTACACCCGGTTATACCCGGGCACACCCGGTTAGAACAAAGAAGTTGAGGGAAAAGAAAATAATGAATTTCTTTAATGAGCGGCTCAAAGGTATGCGATGTCGTAGTGTGACCACACCGCATGACCGGGATGGGACTTTTTTAGGGTTCCGTAACCAAAATGGTAAAAACGGCAGCATATTACTAAGACTATGATGTCTGTCTGTCTGTCCGTCGTCGCAGTGGAGTCGAGCACTCGCAAAAAGGAGACGCTATTAATTTAAATCCGTAAAGTGTCAGTCAGCTAGCAAGCTAATACTTCTGGCTTCACATTCGCATGCTAGTGACAAATTAAGCTGGTTTTGTCTCCACGAAGCCAGAAATACTAACAAAAAATCAAAATCAAAATATTTTTATTCAAAATAAGTACTTTAAGTACAGTTTCTGAACGTCGAGACTACGGCGCCTACCACCGGTTCGGAAACAAACCCCAAACAGTTGCTTCGATCTGAAAATGTTTAATTTTAATTCGTATAGATAAATACCCCCCGAGCAACTTAAATATCGACCTCGGCGAATTCTTTACCGTTTTTCGTTACCTTGAATTAAAATATTTAAAGTATTAAACTATTACGACCTAATTTTTTTATCAGTGTGTCGCTGATACGGTGTTTCATATTACCGCGTATTAAATGTTTCAATACATTATTGTTCCACTTACTATGTGTAATTGATATTGTGATATGTTATCAGGAATACGAAAATAACTATGACGTATTTAGGTCTCAGGAAGTAATTAACAATAGCTGATATGAATTAACTAAATATTTAGAAACTAGATGCTGGTGTTCGCTTACCGTACATTTTTTCGTCATTCGGCACGATCACCGTGCAGAAGTCCACATAATCGGCCGTGGTACTTAAACACGCCGATAAAAGGCTAATCCAAAAAAGGGAATGAGATCCTCAGTGCGTGTGCTGGGTGTGCCCAGAAAACTCGATCCCAGGCTACTTTCAGGCTTTCGGTGCACCGCGACATGAAGCCAAAAATGATAGTTGTACATTTTAAATTTTATTTGGATTTTCTCTGTAACTTTTAATTGTATTTAACGTTCACATTCCATTGTTTTTTTATATGTGTATTCACTATTTTATGAGTTTTTTGCCTGAATTAAATGATTGTTATTATCATTATTATTATTTATCCCTCTACATAATCGTGCACGCCTGTCATCGTCTGTATTCGCCGACTATCAAGAGCAGCCATTACGTCACAGGCTTATAAAATATTTGGGTTCTTACATCTAAGTGTTCAATATAATGTTAAAACCTTTACCTAGGACATAAGGCTTTAGAGAGAAATGAAGGTCCGAACTATTCCCGTCTAATCTGCAAAACACATGTAGCGTATTTGTTTTAAGTCAAAGGGCTTACTTGGGATTACATATTTGTACTCCTCGGCCAACCGAGGCTGAAATGGTTAATGCTATGAAAATATACTGAAAGAACCTACAGTTTTTGTAAATCTATACTTCTATACTAATATAATAAAGAGGGAACCTTTGTATTATTTGTATGTTCCTATTGAATATGCTTAAAAAACTACTGGACCGATTTCAAAATTTCTTTTACCATTACTTAGAGGGATTCTTCCGAATCCCCATAGGCTATATATTTTATCCCAGAAAATTTATTGAGCAAGATTGTTTTACTTTCTATTTTTTTCCAATCGGACAATATATTCCAAAAAATATTTTAAATTTACAATTGTAATTGGTATTAAAATAGATGATGGCCGCCACAATTTTTATTTCAGAGAGCTTAAAAATAAATGTCCACCCATGCGAAGCCGCGGCGGGTAGTTTTTAATAAAGATTGTTATGAGCCAATATTTTCGCCGGAAATTCTATCAATGTACTGAATAAAACCAGTAAGTGATAGCGGTAATAGATTGTTTATGAAGATATTATTTAATACTCTTAAATAAAACGGTGTATATTGTGTGTGAAGCTAACAAGTTGAGTCGATTGTTGACTATCATAATGTTTTGGCAAACAAGCTGGCGACACATGCCTTCGCTCTGTAAAGTAAATAAAAAAAAATAAAAAACTCTTTATTCGAACAAGAAAGCCACAATTTCCAAAAAATAAAAATATATGTCCGAAATGGGGGCTTTCTGCTGGAAGCAGTTTTTACCAGGCAACCGGCAAAACGTTGAATTCGGAATGAAGACGAAAACCGAAGATGATAAAGAAAATGCATAAAATACTCAGATATATATATAAAAACAGTAATAGATATATAGAATAGAAAATAAATAAAAATAGAATACATGTAATGAGAGAAAACATTATAGATCTGTATAGAGGATACATTAGTTATCTTTTTTGCCTGGAAATCTATCATCCTCTTAACATTTCTGACTGACAACTATCCGTTTTTAGTCTAACTTTTCTGCCACATTTTTTTTTCCTGGCTATAAAACGAATTATCTCCAGCAGTATTTCCGGACCCGCCAACCTTAAAAGTTAGAATATTCTCTCCTAAATATCTGGCAATTTTTCTCGTGCGATTGATTCGATTGTCCATGAGCGTATTTGTTTCCATTAAGTGACTCGTTTGCTCGTCTAGGTGCTTTACGTAGGGGCATGATAGGCACATATAAAGATATTTTTTATATGCTTCCTTTTATGGGACAATCCAAAAACAGTATAAAATATAAACGCCTACAAACAACACCGAATCACGTTCGTAAGCGCTTGTCAAACATTGGTGAACGTGTAAAACCCGCGTACCTCGTTAGAACAGCTCTCGAGTTGCTTACATGCACAGTTTCTAAAATGTAATATTCCAAATTCAATATATCATTGTACTTTCTCCTCATAGAGGTTTAAGCTACTTACTCTGATTTTGTTGTGTGGAATTACTCAGAATTCGTAATGACTTTTCTTTTGACTGTTACCTTGTACTTTAGTCGTGCATTTTTTCACTAACTCACTTTTCTCGAATACGGTACTTATGTTAAGAAGAAATGTGACTGAGCTTGCGTTATTATCCTCCGTTTCGTAGTTGAAAAGGTCAGTCAAAAGATTAGTATTATACGCACTGACAAATAGATAGATTTTTTTTTAACCGACTTTTACACAGTCGGGTTAGTATTTTGTCTTTCTTAATAATTAAAATAATTTAATTCGGGCATCACAGGTATCCATAACATAACCTTATGAACTAGCATACATATTTTTTACACCCATCGGCCAGAACCTCGAAATGGTATACAATAGTACTTACTGAGAATCGAGTGTTTAAATTTTTGAGTGATGAAATAGACAAGTTTCTCATGACGATCATGAATGACTATGAACTAAGTGTAAGAAGCGAGTAAATATGAAATAGTGTCAGTATTATAAATAGCAGTGACTTGTGTTACTGCGCCATTTGGACTTTATTCCTATAACAATAAGAGCGAAATCATCATTTGTCGTGGTCTTCCCGAAGGTTCTATTATGCAATGGTGAAATGACGCGTGATCAACTCGATAGCATGATCAAATATTGTCTAGTTTATTTGAAAGATCTCTATGGTTCGTGCCAACGCGCTGAGTTCTCGTCGTATTGGCTCTCTTATGAGTATGACATGTTGCTTTCAACTTATGTCTTGTTTACACGTATTAAGTAGATAAGTAGGTAAATAAATTTTAACTAAATTTTAAGTTATTAATTACATGTAAAGACAAAGTTAGTAGCAAGTTACAAGTTAAAATTTAGTTATAACTTACCCAGATAATTTGATAATTTTTTCTACTTTTCTGTCAGTTGGTATTCGGGGCTTGTCACTTGAAACATTTGGACAGGTACATGTTACATCACAATTTAGTTAAATTCACTCCTTTTAGTAGTTATTCAGTATCGGTATTTTTCTCTACGTGATATATTGTTTTTTTAATGTCGACCTTCGGAGACTACGAACTCGCTATTTAACCAAGGGCTTGAAATTTTCTGTCTTTGAAAGCCATTTTAGTGTTCCGTTCTTTTATTTGATCGGTTGACGCCTCTAAGGAAATTTTGGTAAACATGTCTGTACAATTAATATTTTTACAAACTAATCGATGTGGGGGGCTTCGAAACAGTAATAGAACAAAAATCGACAAAAAAGTTGCCTGTTTGTTTGTTTGTACGCGCTAGTCTCCGGAACTACTGAACGGATTTGAATAAATCTTTTTTTATTTAATAGCAATTAAGTCTAAGCAACACAAAGGATACATTTTATCCCGGGAAAATGTAAGTTATATTTCACTAACGCTAACCAATAGTCTCAAAGGCAAGATTTGGGAAATTCATTAATACGCAACATGCCCGCTAAGTGTTCCAATGCGGCCTTCAGTTATGTAGCAAAAACGGGGACTGCGTCTAAAAATACACGACACTGTACCTCTAGAGCTGGGCAATGTTTGTAGGAGAAAATAATATTTAATTTATTTATTTTTTATTTACCAACTGTTGCACATACAAATCAGTAACAAGAAAATATAAGTGGTTTAAATGGGCGGTGGCCAAGGCTCGATAAAAAAAATGCAATTGGTTACATATTTATAATCTATGAATCTAGGTTAAACACCTCATTGGGGATCAAAGATTAATATAAATAAATGTAAAGATGGCACAAGACTATCACTAACCTAATTAGACGTCATCAATTTTTATGTTGGTTCATGGTTCATTTTGTGGGAATAGGTCGTGGAAGATCTTCCGACCGAGAGAGGTGCTATACTCTGTCAGGCCGAAGCCCACGTTATACATTTCAGCTGTCGTATATATACCGCCGTGTTTCGAAAACTTCGATAGCGCGATGCAGGATTATTGCGCTTAATGTGGGTACCGCCACAGGGGTTAAAGTTATAGTTTTTACACTTGTTGTATGCGTTTTTGTTTTGCTGGTTGCCAGAGCAGGTATTCCGACAAACTAAATAGTACAATCTCATTTTAATGATCTAGAAACTGGACAAATGACAAAATGATGTCTTGTGAGAACTCACTGGCTGTTCGAATTTTTACCATCGCAATAAAGTTCAAAATGCCTTGACGAAAAAACAATTCGTAATACTTTCCATTTAATTGTCGACCTGTAAATCGGTTCCGCTGCGACAAAAGTTTGGGTCAAGTTTTTGGTTCACTTCACCCAAAATGGTACTACCGGTCTATTTCAAACCCAACTCGGTTAAAAGGGACCATTCGTAAAGTACGTCACTTTATTCCACCTCCCTGATCTGTTCTAGTTGGTTGAGCCGACCCAGTCGCCCCAAAATATTTCCCTCCCTAAAACTTAAGCACGAGTAGGCCGGCCTAACCGAGGAAATACCACGGCCTGATGCAAAATCGGCGTGCAACAGTGCTTGTGTCGCGTTTTATCGAGAGAGTGAATCTACCGGAAGCCCAACCGTTTCGTTATTCCCTCATCCCCGGCGGTGCACTTGCAACACTTTGGGCGTTGCGACTGTCCGTGGACGACGGTAGCTCATACCATCAGGTTCTACCCCCCAACCATGACCTCTGATAGCAGTATACTTTAATATTACTTTGAGATTTCGCCTACAACAAAAACCACACTGTTGTTTATATAAATAGATATCATATTTGTTTATGCGAAATTGGAAATTAATATTATATTGTAAGTAATACATAAGAGGTCATGGTAGCCCCCCTGGTAGCCCGATAGTAACAAAAGTTTGTTATTTAGTAGATACCAACTTAGCCTTTTGAGTGACTTAAAATTCTCAATCACTTAAGGTACACTTGTTTACTGAGTCATCTTGAACGAATATTATTTACGTTTTATATAGTCAAGTACTTTAACACAACACAGTAAAAATTTGACTCATCTTTTCACTCGTCAATTCATAATAAAGATACCGTTTATTTTCAACTCTACGACCTGGTGAACTTTATTTTATAGGGTTCCGTACCTAAAAGGTAAAAATGGGACCCGATTACTGAGTCTGTACCTCTGTGACAAAAGTGAGTGATCTGCCAATTCAAATCACAAAAAAATCGCTTTCAGTGCTGCGACTTTCACAGTGAATGGGTCACATAGGGGCCTCATACACTCCAGAATATCATTACTTACTTTTGAAACACCCTGTACTGGTAACTTCTGTTTACGGAAGGACCTAGAATTTGAAAAGTCTAGGTCTAATACTTGATGGAATGCAGCGTAAACCTAGTTCCCGAGCTAACGAGGTACAAGACAAACACACAGTTATGAACATCGCCACAGTAATTTAACCTAATAGGCTTATACATATTAATGAGCAATCATACAATGTAATAAATGGAAAAGGAGCAGAAAAATTACCTGATGGAAGTGGTAGCCGACGCTCAAAGACATTGTTTTTTTATATATTTTTAGGGGGCAAGCGCGCAGACGGGTCACCTGATGGAAGGCAACTGCCGTCGCCCGTGGACACTCGCAACATCCGAAAAGTCGCAAGTGCGTTGCCGGCCTTTATGAGGGAATAGGGATAGGTTGAACACTGAAAGAAATACAGCACAACGCCGTTTCACGCAAGTTTCCTGTGATTTCCTTAAAGGTTTTGGTGACGGTCGCTGGTTTAGTTCACACTAGTGCCGGCAACTTCGTCGCGCAAAAATTTGTATATCACGCGGGAACCGTACATTTTCCCGGGATAAAAAGTATATTAATAATAGACCTAAGAAGAAGTCAAACGGAGCCCCTGTAAACAGATTTGTGTCAATATGGAGTCGGCCAGGCTAGCCGGCAGCAATCCGGCTAGCTCCGATTTATTTCTAAACTTATAATTAAAAATATATTTGATAATTTTTATAAAGCTGACGGCCTGGCCACAAAGCTGTGTATGGCGAGACTCTGTCCGACTTTTTTTTAATTCAATGGGCGAAAACATATCGTTATCAAAGAGCTACGTATAAAATAAGGTATCTTATTACTTCATGTCATACAAATACTTTCTCACGGGCACTTGAAATATTTTGACATTAAATTACCTTCGAGTACGCCCTGAACAGTAGGGTTGGCACTTTCAAAATGTGGTTTTCTTTTCATTTACATTATCCGTAACAATTAATTTTCATAGGGAACATGTATGATTTTTAATACTTTGTTGAAATCAATATGTCGTTATTGAAAAACGATGTAGTCCAATCCGTTTCTTATAAAATTGACAATAATCCTTCGAAGTAGTCAGTTAGAAAGAGAGATCCGATATTAACTATGACGTCAAAGTCTACAAGCTGCGTACTAAGTTCATACTAAATTACGTTTTGAGAGAAAGAGATGGGTAGAAAACGTAAATCAACAGAATTAAGAGATTGTTTGTCATGCTGTGTATCTTTTATCCCACTAACTGTTTGTTTCTGCGACTTATTCTGATAAACTAAAGTGTCTGTCTGTGTTTCTTCGTTTTTTAAGTTTAATAAAATTATAAAAAACTATTTTTGTTTTGTTGTTTTTAATTACGATTATCGTAAAAGGCGGTCCGACGTTTTGCGATTTAAGACAAAAAATTAACCTTCCTTTCTGAATTATAATTTCACGCACTAATAACGTTTGAAACATTCTAATGACCAACATTTTTGTTACAGGTAAGTCGATTTTATGCGGTGAATATAATAATATAATCAAGTAAGTAAATCAAACTAAATTAACCAATAGCCCGCTAATTAACATTAATTTAACGCACGTTCGGACGCAAATACGCACAACCGCATTAATTTGACTGGCAACTTTGATACGTGGTTTTGCTTGCGTTTTTTACTGTCAACTCTATCTAATATATAAAATTCTCGTGTCACAGTTTTCGTTGCAATGCCCCTCCGAAACGGCTTGACCGATTTTGATGAAATTTTTTGTGCTTATCCGGTATCTATGAGAATCGGCCATTATCTATTTAATGAACCTAAATGTTAAAATTCTAAAAGTTAGGGGTGGTACCACCCTAAATTTTTTTGGCAAAACAACGTTTGCGGGGTCAGCTAGTATTATATGGATTTTAAGATAGTGTCTCCTCTTAAGTCTTAATCCTCTGTCAAATTTCTATACAAACGGCGATTTATATACAACAAAAACAATGTGACAACACGACACTTTGTTGTTGACAATCGCGTTTTGTATGGAAATGATAATTTTTTTGACAGACGGTTAATGAACCATACCGCCATCCTGGGGGGCAATACTCAGGATGTGAAAAAAGTTTACACTCGAACAAAATATCGAATGTGAACTTTTTACGAGCGAAAGACGCTTTGTTGTATTATTCTCAACGCTTCGCACTCGAAATATTTCGTGAAAAGGATGACAATACAACAAACTGTGTTTCGCCCGTAAAAAGTTTACACTCGATATCGAACTTTTTCTCACATCCTGAGAATTTCCCCCCTGATCAAATGCATATTTACACAATTTCTAGAACAAATCTATGCTCTATTCCTAACAATAATGCAATCGATGGTTAACAGAAAACAACACAATAAGTGATGGAACTTCTCTCGGACAATGCCATTGTGAGGTACAAAAGGATCGTTGTTCTCTCAATTACAAAAATATCTCGTTCATACAGAGGAAGAGAGAACTATCTATTAAACGAATGATGGACAATAATTTTGCGCTTGAGGTTTTATATTTAATTTTTTTTAATGATGAATTAAATGAATTATAAGGGGCGAGCGAGCAGACGGGTTACCTGATGGAAAGCAACTGCCGTCGCCCATGGACACTCGTAACATCCGAAGAGTCGCTAGTGTGTTACCGGCGATTATGAGGGAATAGGGATAGGGGGGATTAGGGAAGTTGGACCACCGGTAAATTCACTGAGCGAAACACAGCACAACGCCGTTTCGGGACAGTTTTCTGTGGTGTTACTCCAGTCGAACCGGCTCATTCGTGCCGAAGCATGGCTCTCCCACGGCAATGAGCACCCGTATATGTACTTGAGATAGGAAAATGTCTCATCGGTACACGACTTCACCGGGGTTTACTATTTAAAGGTGAAGTTTAATAAGTCATTCCATAATTCAATTTGTTACATAAAATTATTATAATAATAACAATATATTGATTATTTTTATTCAGCATTGCGATAGTTTTTATTTCTTTCTAGCCTGTATGACTTCTAAATACATAATGGTATATTTTCTATGCTCTATATCAGGGCTGGCGAAAAAAATGTAGCAACGTTATTAGAAATCTTAAGCCACTTTGTAAACGTAGAGGCGTGTACTAATAGGACACTTTCCGATCTCGAGTACATAATACGGATGCTCATTGTCGTGAGAGAGTCATGCTTCGGCACGAAAGGGCCGGCTCGACCGGAGTAATACCACGGCCTCACAGAAAACTAGTGTGAAACGGCGTTGTGCTGTGTTTAGTTCATAAAGTTAGTTTACCGGTGGCCCAACATCCCTTATCCCTTATCCGTATTCCCTCATATAGGCCGGCAACGACTCTTCGGATGTCGCGAGAGTCCATGGGCGACGGTAGTCGCTTTCCATCAGGTTCCACGTCTGCTCGCTTGCCCCCTAAATATCATAAAACAACGTGTCGTCAAACCACATTTTTTTAAAATGGTACCCTGAGACTATGATCTAACTTATCATCATACCTTTCAAAATGTTCTTTTTTTTTCAAAATAAGGGAGCAAACGAACAAACGGGTTACCTAATGGAAAGCAACTACCGCCGCCCATTGACACTCGCAACATCAGGGTTGCATGTGCGTTGCCGGCCTTTTAAGAGGGAATACGCTCTCTTCTTGATTCTTCTGTTATCAGCAGGGTGCCCAAAATTTTATATCACGTGCCACTGATGACTCCCGTGCTAATGGTTCGCCAACTCTGCTCTATATCTATATATTAATAAGCAAGCGGAAAACTTTGTACCCCCTTTTACGAAAGACGCGTAGATGTAAAAGCGTGAAACTCCTAGGTATAGTCGATATGGAGGAGGAGCGTGGAACACCAATATTATTTTAAAATATGCTTTTATCTTACATATTTTAAAATAAAGAAAA
>JAOTAV010044439.1:0-17362 GCA_026546445.1 Cyclargus thomasi
CGCTCCCCCGCCGCCCCCAGCCCCGCCCCCGCCCCCCCCCCCCCCCCCCCGCCCCCCCCCCCCCCCCCCCCCCCCCCCCCCGGGGGGCCTAAGGGGCGCCTTATTCGTTTTTGAAATCAACACGAATCATTATAAATTGACGTAATATTCTATAAGAAATAAATGTGTTAGTTGAGGATATATCAGAGTGTTTGCTAATAGAAACACAATCAGACGAACTTGGCTCGATTGTAAAAAAATCCAAAGTCGAAACATCTTCAAACACAGCTAAAAGATTTAACTAATGGACCTAATTTAAATACCAATCTTTAGTTTAAGTACTAATCTAGTGGAACTCGCTTAAATTCATAATTTAGTGTTAATTTCCAAATGATGATTTTTGAATACGTACAAAAAACGGGAACGACGCGACTTCGCGGCCATCGTCTTTTCTACGTCGGTCAAAATTTCAGAACAAGGAGCCCTACATATGTCGACGATGTGTGACTAGCGTGGGGATGAGTTTAGGACCCCGTTTGTATCGCGAGTCGTGTTGTGTGTGTGAAATTAAAAAAACTGAGGTGTTTTTAGTTTTTAGACGTTAAAATTCAAAATTTGCACCATCACAAGAATCAAGATCGTTTATTCACAGTAGTCAAGGGGGTTACAGAGAGTACATAAAGTGCAATAGTTCTTACATATCCCATGACAATGGTGTATGAATTTAATGGTGTATGAAACTTATAAAATTATTTAATTAAATAAATTTTTTATTGATATTCAGGTACATATAATAAATACATCACCCTTCTGTGACAAAGAGGCGAAGGGGTCTATAACTCATCAAATTTGTGGGACGTACTTTATGGATGGACCCTACGGGACCTAAACAAAACTATTTTCGACGGTTGAGCGAGCAAAATTTAGGACGCATAAAAGCCCAAATTTCTGCTGACCTCACGCCCAAACTTCTTGAAAACATTACCGCCGCTAAGAGCAAGGTAGCGAAAATATTTTGCCCGAGCTGTAACTTTTCCCAGCGCTCTGAAAAGTTGTGCGTAAGTTATTTCTTTTTAGATTTATTTTATGTGCTTAAATGATAATATTGTTACAAGCTTGTTGAATGATCAGTATCCCCTTTATTAATTTATATGAAAACAATATATTTGATTTAAAATAATCATACACTCATGATTATTTTAATAAAATATATATTAACTAACTAGCTTTTGCTCGCGATTAAATCTGGGTGAAAATGTATAAATTATCACGTTTTTGCAATATATTTTTTTCTTACTGCTCGGCTCCTACTGGTCGTAGCATGATGTTATATAGCCTATAGCCTTCCTCGATAAATGGACTAACCAAAATTAAAAAAAAAAACATTATAACCAGTACTTCCTGAGATCAGCGTGTTCAAACTAACAAACAAACTCTTCCTATATATTATAAGTATAAATACATTTAAGTTTTTAACACGTAATAGCTAAAGTCACTGAACGCAAAGCCTTTTATTTTAGTTAGGTTAAATTAAATCAACTTCTCTGATAGTACAGGTAAAACCTTTTTTGCGATCTGAAAAAGACGCTAATGATGATCAGTCTTCTCTGCACCCATCAATCACCTGATAATCTTGATTAATACAATGATGTGAGCATGTAACCCTTTAGTCCTAGCTGGCTAATTACACTGCCAAGCAAGCTTGTTGTAACAGACTAAACATACAATCATTTACATAATAATTTTTATATTACAAATCGATGCTTTACTGCCTTTGGGGCAGTAAAGCATCGAAATTGAGATGCATTACAACGTCTTAAATTTACTATAAAACTAGTATTATATATGCTAGTATTGAAATGTTAGTCCGTCAGTCACTATGTAACTCATTTTGATGACATTCGGTATGTAAATGAATTCGCTAACTCAGATAATAGTAGTTTTAATTCCGATCAAATGCTCCGGTTGGATAAATATTCTGTCAATATCTTAACTCTACGCAAGCAAAAAAGCGGTTAAAACCTAGTATTTTGTTAAGTATTATCAACCTGTTATTAAGGGATATATTATGGTTTTACAATTGCATTTTCTGATGTTGCGATTGTCTATGAGCGAAAGAAGTTGCTTTCCATCAGGTAACCCGTTTGTCTGTTTTCCCCTTTTTCATAAAAAGTATGCGTTTCCTCCACACTCTAAATTAATATTAAAATTTAGCTTTTTCTCGTGACTACGTCCGCGTTGACAACATTTTGTTATTACTGCTCGGATCCTAAGAATTGGTCGTAGTGTGATGTTATATAGCCTAAAACTTTCCTATAAATTGACGATCTAACACAATATATGTGTGTCTGTCTATAGGCTTATGCCCATATCGTTTTTTTTTTCTTAATTTACAATTTAATTTTGTTTGCACCAAGGTATACTTTTTTCTCATTCTTTATTATTATTATTATATTTATACATATTTTTTATTATTACAATTCTCTTATACATATACTATTGATATAATAGGTCGACTGGCAGCGCATTGCATATAGCAAGACAGCGATCTCACATTTGAAAGACAAATGTTAAATGTGAGAAATCTTTTACAAGCGTCGTAAAAAACCGACCAAGTGCGAGTTGAACTCACGCACTGAGGGTTTCGTTCCAAAACTTGAGAAAACATTAATCTGTTTTTGTTTTTTATTTTTTAAATATTGTTCAACAAAAATTTTTATAACAGCAATTGAAATACATATTCTGTGAAAATTTCAAGTGACAGACAAACGGTCAGACGGACAGACAGACAGATCTCAGCAATAGGGTCCCGTTTTTACCCTTTGGGCACGGCATCTTAAAAAGCACATCTCCATGATGATGACGCCACGAAGAAAAATGGAATATTAAATTTACGTTCTCCATTTCTTTAGCCTCCTTCTTTTCCTCGTGAAGCCGCAGACTCCCCGGGAAATAATATAATTTCATTTTGCAGAGAACGTTATAATCCCGAGATAGAATTTCTTATTCATACCCTGTCTGAATATCTCGATGCTAAGATTAAGGTGCTAATATTATTAATCAATCTTTTAGACGAGAGAATTTTTTAATTAAGGTTACAGTTTTAGTTATGAAACGAAAAGTATGAAATATTTAAATTTATCATAAGACCTAAGTGCTTTTGTTAATACAATACAAGTAATATAAATCTGAAGAGTTTGTTTGTTTGAACGCGCTAATCTCATAAACCACTGGCCGGAACTAAAAAAATCTTTCTGTGTGTCTTGACTATATAACATCACGCTACGACCAATAGGAATAAGGAGCCGGGCAAGATTTAAAAGTTTGTATAAAGTATCAAAGTTACCCGGACGTAGTCGCGGGCAACAGCTTGTAGTGTTATATGTAACGCAGATAATCTGTTTTAAATTTTAAATAATCTGTTTTAAAATGATATACTCGAAAGTGTGTCTGTCTTCAGCCTTCACGCTCAAACTCCTAAGCTGATGTCGACTGACCGAGACGCTAATAAAATAAATAATATTCTTTCTATTTTCCTAATCTATACATATGATAAAACAGTAAAATTGGCGTGTCTGTACAATTAATATTTTTAAAAAGTAATCAATAAGGAACAATAATAGAACATATCGACAGAAAAAATGTTGTCTGTTTGTACGCGCTAATCTCAGGAACTACTGAACGGATTTGAATAAATCTTTTTTTTGTTTAATGGTTATTAACTCTGGGCAACATATAGGATACAAGAAAGTATCTTAATCCCAAAAAAATGTACGATTCCCGCGTGGTATACAAATTTTTGAGCGACAAAGTATCGGGCACCAAGTTGTAATAGAATATAGTATGTATGCATTTATCTTCTATCATCATTATTTCTTAACACATAAATTCGAATTAAATTTATATGTCACCTTCAAAAATATTATAAAAGCTACTTTAAAATATCAAAATTGTAAAATTCCAAAAGTTCGTGGCACTTGAAAGTGGTAGTATGATTGTGTAACCGACGAGGCGCAGTAGACGCCTGCCTTCTGTCGTCTCAGCGATAAGTGAGTTTTAAATTCTGAGCCTCCTTGTGTACGGAGACTTATATTTAAACTTGCTGGTACAGGTTAAACGGATTACTCGTGGAGTATACGAATTAAGTTCACAAAAGGCTTGCGTCTCACAAATAAGGCGTAGTGGATATTTTGCCGTGGGAGAGCCTGTGGCTCAGTTGGTAAGCACGTTGGTAGCTTAATCCGGGGGCCGCGTTTGGTTCGAATCCCGCCGACGGAACAAAAAAATCTTAAATATATAATAAATTAAGTATTAAATATATTTCCGTTGTCTGGTACCTGTAACACAAGCCCTTCAGGTAGTTACCGCGGGACCAGACTGACGTGGTATGAAGCGTTCATGGATATTATTATTATTTAGCAGTTTTTTGGCTTTATAATTGTCTCCAGCATTTACTTAATGTGAACGCTTTTTAGAAACGACATTGCAATAGTGACAATACAAAGTAATAACCTAAAACATTTCGTGCGAGGTGACAGAACACAAAAGTAGCGACTGTATGCGGAATTTAAATAGAACGTTCCACAGAGAAACAAAGCCCGCCCTGATTTCTGTCGAACGTCGCGCGTCCGTGTCGCCTGTGTCATCTAGTTTCATGTTGCGTGTCGTCTAGATCGCCTTAATCACTCGTGTCGCACCTGTCGCCTGTGTGTTGTGTGTGTCCGTGTCGCTGCTATAGCTCGTGTTGCATGTACTGCCGTTGTCGCCTGTCTCACCGAGTTGCCTTTCGCATGTCGCCTGGATCGCCTGAATCACCCGTGTCGCACCTGTCGCCTGTGTGTTGCTTGTCGCTTATCGCGTGTGGTTCGTGTCGCTGCTATAGCCTGTGTTGCATGTATCGCCGTTGTCGCCTGTCTCACCGAGTTGCCTGTCGCGTGTCGTCTGGATCGCCCGAATCACCCGTGTCACACCTGTCGCCCTGTTTTTTTGCCATCGCCTGTGTTGCGTGTGTCGGCTGCACGGCCTGTTGTTTGTCGTCCGTATCGCCTAGGGGTGGTAAAGGCACTGTCGCCTGTATCGGGTGTGTCATCAACTCAAATCAACAGGGACCATCCATAAGTACTACTATAATATATTACATACATAAAACTGAAATACTTGTAAAGCAAATCAAACCGCAAAAAAATCGGTTCACAAACGGCGGAGCTATGGTTAAACACACATAAAAAAATCCACAGCCGAACATATAACCTCCTCGTTTTTGGAAGTCGGTTAAAAATCAAAGTTATCAACAACAATAATAAGTAGCTTGTAATTTCATTATGAAACCGTTTCTGGTACATTTCCTTCGATAAAGGCCAAAGTTGTATTAAGTTTCTCTCTTTGTAAACTTTGACTCAAAGCTATTAAACGGGAATCTCCACTCACCGATAATTTAATATTTTAGCTTTTAAAATTCACTGTACTGCTCATAAAGAAATTTTTAAGTTTCTTTGTGGAGTTTCAAAAGAAAATTGTTAGTTCTCGGTAGCATGAGTACTGGCATACCTTGACGTAAGTTTTTCATGAAGGAGTACATTCCTCTCTAATGTAATATATTAAGGAGGTTTGTGCGCATTAAAAAACTTCAGTTTTTTACAGAAATAGAGTAAGAATTGAAAAATTATTTAGTCCATTTAGCGGGGAATGCTACGACCCGAGCTGCAGTAATCAAAAAATATTGTAAAAACGGGATAATTTATTGTATAAGTTTCACGCAGACGTAGTCGCGGGCAACAAGTAGCATTTAAATAAAGATTTAAACATGTTAAAAAGCACGCTTAATGGGGTACAAATGTGCGGTGTTTAAGTGATAGTCTTCCTTGAAATTCAATTCTGAACTCATACAAAGGGAAGGGGAAAATCTAACGCGTATAATTAAACCAGCGTATTCCAAATGTAGAGAATTAATTTAAAAAGGCATTCACAAAGCAAATTCTCTCACAAAGTAAATATGCACGATTATTTACCCGACAGAGGGACTAGTTCAAACATTCGCGTAATAATGTGAGCTCTAGGTGCTGGGACTGGTTCATACTGGTTAGCTATGCCCTGACTCGAGCCAACTGACCCAGTTTCGAATGGACCATTTAAAAAACATTTCATAAAATACACTCGATTCAATAACGAGTTTATGAATTGAAAGAAATTACGTTTATTATTTTTAAATTATACAATTTCAGGTTAAAAAATCTAAAATATGGGGAGTAACGCAACTGTTGACCTTAGAACATACATATTTGATCTAAGGTTAAAAGTTGCGTTACTCCCCATATTTTCAAATAAGACTGTGCCAAAAATTTAGTCAATTATTAGGACGTGAAGAAAGGTCAAACAAACGAATAAACAAAGACTCTCTTCCATTTATACTATTATTTTGGATTTTAATTAATAAAAAAAAAAGATTTATGACTTGAACGTGGTTCGGCTTTCCAGCTTTGTATAGTTTTCCACGCTATGTGACCCCGGCCTAACACAACATAAGAAAAACTAAATAAACGAGGTTGCGCTTCTGTTTATTTATTTAGTCTGTGGGTGAGTATTCCGAGTAATTACTCGGTGTTGCGGGTGTAAAAATAGAATATTAAAATAGCCACAAACATTAATATGTTTTTCTGGCCATCAGCATGCAACATGAGAACACGCCTGTGCCGTCCGCCCGCACGACCTGCACGCTACGTGCTTAAAAATTATATGGAAATTGAGATTGAGACCGCACCAACATTTAGATACTTTGCATCCCAAAGTATTTAGCATTTTATTTAAAACTAGCTTATATTGCACACGACTATTTCGAAGTAAAGCTTTATAAATTATACAGGTTTTATAAAATGTTTTGATTACTCTTATTCGGCTCGGCTCCTATTGGTCGTAGCGTAATGTTATATAGCCTTACTCGATAAATGGACTAACGAACACAGAGATAATTTTTTTAATTTCCCGCCAGTAGTTCCTGAGATTAGTGCGTACAAACAAAAAAAAACTCTTCGGCTTTACATTATTAGTATAGGTATAGATTACCTAATAAGGTTGCCAGAACCGATTTTAAATCCCATCAAAATTCAACCAACTCCCAGAAAGAAGGATGTTTTTCAATTTGACCGTAAGTATTATGTTTTTTTTACCCGACTGCGTAAGAAGGAGGGTTACGTTTTTCGTGGGTATGTATGTATGGCAAGCTCTGCAGCCTAAACGGTTTTTAAACTTGTAAGGTATCATAATTTTGTCTTAATAGTGGAAGTGACACTGGGTCAACTAAAAAAATCAAAATGGTGTATTTTGAAATTAAAATGATTGTGAGATTCCAAAAATTTAATTCCGCCCATTTAGGTTACTAATTAGAGTATCAAAATGAATGGATTTAAATAGCCATTCTAGAAATATACATATTGAAATTAAATTACTGCAGTAGGGTTTTTCTGTTTTTGGACATTTAGCTTGTTAAGTCAAAAGTAAATCTCCCATCGATCCAGGGTTGAGCGCTATTTACGCTTTCGGAGACAAATAAAATGTGCGTGCTGAGAAAAACCCAAAAATTATTTCGTTTTTACATTGTGATGTCGTATTTAAAATCAACTAAATTTATAAATAAATAAATATTTTAATGCGTTCTATTATATGGACCTATTACTTCGCCTACTCTGTCTTCGCTGTGCCAACAGCAACACATTTAATCCCGAAAAAATATATTTTTGTAATCCCGACCTGGCCAAAATATTTGGCAACGCTAGTTTCGAGGGCCTGTTCGTCCCTCCCCGGCGCGGCATTGTTATTGGAGGTGATTGAGAATAAGTTTGGAGCCGAAAAGGACTCAAAATTAATCCCCTGAGGGTAATGTTATCGAAACAAGTCGTGTAAATGAAAATAATTGTAAACTATTTAACATAGTTGAATAAGTGAATGAAAAGAAAAGTTTTATTAGTGTGAAACATGAATTTCCATCGAGAAGTTACAGTACAGTCAATAACATATAACAATAATTAAGTATTAAGTTTTTAAGGATCTGTAGGAGTCCTCTAGTTACACATTTAGTCTATTGGGCTTGCGTTAATTAAAACAAATTCTTTATAATGATTCTGGCCTTTTATTATCCCGAAACTAGACAAACGAACATATTGGCCAGGCCTCACGCAGTGACTGCCTGTCGCCACAAACATACATCGCTTTCCAGACACAAAACTGCTGACACTTGGACATTCACACATACATGGTCCCTACAGATCAAATTTTTTGTGGCTTAATACTGGTCTATTAATAATATCATAAAAAGGAAAGATTAATAACATGTTTGTTCTGAATATGCTCTAAAATACTTTTTTACATATTATCAACCAATATTTTGTAACATGTAAAATATTATTCGGTTATATCAGTTATTTTTTTTAAACAACAAAACTACAAAGTTTATAATAAAAGCCTGTAATAAGCGACATAAAACTAATTGCTACACAACAGCGGAACTATCACAGTACCCTGGAGTATACTCATGCTAGTTTGTATGCAATTTCATTCACAATAATTTCACGTGTGTCATATTACTTTTACAACAGTACGAACGCCACTTTGTCGGCAGTCGGCTTTATATTTATGGGTGTTCTTGTTATTTTCCTACCTTTACGACTCCCGTATACATTATAGTGGAATAATAAAAAGCTTTTGTGACTTCTTTCATGAAAGGGAGGGTAATATGTTTGTAAGGCTTATTTTGTACGTTGGAATTGGTCTATATGGCCGGTTACAACAATATGGCCCGCGGTTCAGTGGCTTCCAGGGGGCTTAGCCGAGACCTAAGCGTTTTCGTTACTTTGTAGAATCCCTGAAAGAATTCCTAAACAAAATGCATGGAAATGACGCTTTGGCTGTGGAGACGTATTTTTTTATTTATTTAAAAACGACGTAGCTACATTGCTTTTTCCGCCAATTTTTTAAAATATTGAATCTTCTGAGAGTAACACTTTTTTTGTTGGTTAGTTCATTTATCGAGGAAGCCGAGCATAAATCAAAAATGTTGTAAAAACGGCATAATCAATAAAGTTTCACGCGAACAGCTAGTGTGCTATGTTTAGATACTAGGAGGGCATAACGTCAGAAAGAAGTATGTAAGGTTAAAAAAGTCGTCTAATAAAGGCTAGTCCGTTGACACGTTTTACAGACTCCACCATAATGTAATTAGCTCAGGACACGCGATGGAGCGTGGCCGCCGCTCGCCCTGCCGCCCGCCCTGCCGCCCGCCCTGCCGCTCGCCCTGCCGCTCGCCCTGCCGCCCGCCCTGCCGCTCGCCTTGCCGCTCGCCCTGCCAGTGCTCCCACAATCGGATTACTCGCACGGATCTGAACAGGTGACCCCATTTTATTTATAGCTTTTACACGGAAGTAACGGTCGTCTTGATCAGAAAAAACTTTGGTTCTAGCTTAGCGATGCTTTTATTTTTAGGATTCCGTACCTTAAGGGTTAATAACTGGGCTCTATTACTAAGACTTCGATGTCTATCCGTCTGTCTGTCTCCAAGTTGTAACTAGCTAGAGTTGAAATTTTTACAAAATATATATTTCTCTTGCTGCTATACATAACAAATACTAAAAACACAATTGAAATTAAATGTTTAAGAGAGGCTCACATACAATAAACGTATTTTTACCAGTTTCTTGTAACTCTGCATTGCACTATGGCCTGCATGACGTGGTAGACTTTCAATTTTTTTGCTCCCTACTGGTACGGAACCCTTCGTGCGCGAGCCCAACTTGCACTAACGGTTTTTGTGCTATATAGTCCCTGGACACCAATGCGCGGCAGTCAGCCGTCAATGCTAACGATATGTATATATAGGGTGTTATAAAAAATTTATATTTTGGGATGAGTGCGATTGTATGTAGCATTATAGCGCTGAATGAGCTTTTATTTTTATGCGTAAGCCGATGACGAGCATTGTGAATTGAACTATATAAAAGCTAGAAAAACGCTTCTAATGAGGGTTCTACACGGCGGGAACAAACATCACGCAAAGATGCACTTTGATGCGATCCAAATTTCACCCTCAGTTCATAACGGACGATTGAAAATAGCTATACTCGGACACCATTTACAACATTAATATCTAAGATGCACCCTCGATTCAATCTTACGCCTTGAACTGAGGGTGCAATTCGGAATGCATCAAGATCGTGTTTGACATCAAGGTTTGCCAACGGCCACGACCTTTTACAACATTAATATCTAAAATGCACCTTCAGTTCATGGCGTAAGATTGAGAATGCATTGCATCATCACCTTTGCGGAATGTTTGTTCCCGCCGTGTAGAACGCCCTTAAATAAAAAATGAAATAAATAAATAACTCGAGAATATAATTTCCTTTATACTAATGATGTTAACAATTTCTGTTATTTCTATTGTCCTATTCCCATATTATATCCATACCGGTTTTACGACATTTATTTTTATTTTTCATTTTTATTTAACAGTTTAGTGTACACAGAAGCAATTAACAAAAAATACATATTACAAGAAAAATGACTTTGCGTACCTATTACGCAAAGTTTGCTACTTAAAATCTCTGAAATTTCTATTTTAGTAGGAAAAATCACTACTAACGCCAACCTGTATAATTTATACTGAGGCTACCTAAGCTAGAGAAGGATCCAAGTAATATTCATAATGTATGTTTTGTATTAACTCTGATATAAAAGTTGCAGGCGGAGCATTAAGAAAAGAAAACTAGTCCAACGATCCTTTTATCCGTATCTATAAAACACGGCGCGCTCGACTTCCCCCTTAACCCCATTATATGTACACCAACATAAGCTAATAAACTTTACCATAAATGGTCTAAAATATGTCATAACGTCATAAAAATTCACTCCGCTTTCAAAGGCCCTGCCTGTCTAATGCCTCGGGTTCAGATCTGACTTTAAATACCGACCGTGGCGAAGATTATGTAAATTTGTTTGGAAACGGATTGAATTTTAGCTGGAATTTTCTAGAATTTTGCAGCATCGATATCGGTAGTTCAGATCCTGGGAAACTCTCGCCGGTTGGAGTTGCAAAATTTAATTACTCCCGTAATTGGAGAGAGAATTTAGGATCGATAGAATTTCCATACTTTACTGACAACTAAGTTGGTACAAAAGCAAATAATTTTAAATTCTATATAGATTTTTAAATTAAAAGTCATCTAAAAGTCTAACCGATTAGAAACTAATGAGAGATGAAATCTTCTAGAATATTCAATTATGTATTAAGGCTTGTACATGGAACAGCGGGGCAAGTTTAACCTCTAATATTGTATGTTAAAACGTTACACACACTACCAAAAAAATATATATTATAGAATGATTATCATTCTTTAACTTCTAGCGAGGAATTTTCCCTGAGCTTATAGTTCATTAGAAAAAATATGTACGGTAGACGCCGATTTTTTGCTAAAAATTGCATAAACTACCAAACTAGTCGGTTAAGATGAACAATATTTTTATACAATACAGTAATAAATAATACTATAATCCCTACAGAGAGATCGTTTTCTTTTTTTAATTAAAAAAAAAATCTTTTTTTAATTAAATGTATATTAATAATAATAATTACTTTCTGTTAACGGGTGGAGAGGTTCGTAACAAGGCCTTTGTTGCATACACTACGCTTAAACGCTTCGATCCTTGTATCGTTATAAACGTTAGAAAAACTATTTCCGGCCTAAATAGCCGGCCAGCGACAAAGACAGCCCGTACTCCCCTGCCCCTCCTCTCCCCCCTGCCCCTCCTCTCCCCCCTGCCCGAGACCCCATTCCGATCCTGCGAGGGATACTCGGTTATATAAAATATACGCAACTTTATTGAAAAATCCCGTTTAAGCCCCCATATTATGAGGCTTAAAAAGGATTTTGGAGGTTTTAATCAAAATGTAAATTAAAAAGGCCGTTTAAACGCATCGGAAAATCAACAAAATGTATTAAACGCAAAATATTTTGATGCGGTTATAATGAGTTTTCAGTTCGTGTTTTTCGTTACATAACAAAGCATAATGGAAATCGAATATTGTTGAAAATGTATTGTGCACTTTCAGATAAACTTTGACTTGAAATACTAAATAATTATCTCACAACTCTTATCGTATGTCACAATTCACAACACTATGTTAGAATATTCAATGAAATACTGAATATTTAATATAATAATAATAATATTATATTATTATTATTATTTAATGTACGTCCATGACCCAGGAACATAGAAAAACTTTTTGTTCCGTCGGCGGGATGCGAACCCGCGACCACCAGCGTGTAAGAATAAACCGTCGATTGGTAACATTTCTCCCGAATCACCTTTGAATGCGACAACTCGCGTTACATCATCAAGGCTTACCAAAGAAAAAAATATATTTACGTACATCCAGAAAGTGAGGACGATATTGTATATAAGAGAATCTGTATCATAAAGAACGAGGCGGCCGTAAGTCTCGGGCTCGAGGTCGTATTTCAGTCGCAGGTTTACTACGCGTCGTAACTGTATATAGTTTTTGTAGTAAATTACTTTTCCTATTACACCTTAAAGCTGAAAAAAATCCGTTGTGATCGTGCAAGGAATTTCCGTGATTATGACTTCGATTGTATAATGTATACATTTATTAGTTTAAAATGCATAATTTTTATACACTGTGTTGTTTTTTTTTAAATCTATTTATGAAAGTGCCATTTTATTCTTTTACTGTAACTTAGAGTAGATTTCACTGTATATCATTGAGCCAGAGGAAAATAATTAAAGACATAAGTGCAAGAAGCGGATAACTGACATTTTACAACTTTTGAGTTTCTTTTTTTCCCGTGAAATTGCAACAAATCTTGTAACTTACTTTACTTTTTATTATCTAACGAGTGTACCTATACACCAAATCCGCATTATTTGAATTTCAAATTATTCGTCTGGTCCTAAAGCGTCCAATTTCCCAAAAAATCAGGAATATTTTATGTTAGTTTCTTCTTTCACTTATGTCAGGAATTGGAAACACATTCGGAAAACATTTATAACAAAAATCATGATACAGCGTGTGTTAGAACGCGACTTATCAAACTCACGCACGTTTTTAACGCTCGAGTAAATCTTTCAGCGCAGTACACTCCCATGAATACTGCAAATACATCAAAACCTCCTTTGGTTATTCAGTATATCAACAGTTCGGTTTCACCTCAGCATTACATCAGTATTCCACGTGCGCTCTCCCCGCCTCCCCGCCTGCCCGCCTGCCCGCCACAGCGCTGCGGTCTACTCGTTTACATCCATCACTTAGATAAACCACAATTCGAGATACTTCTTACTATATTTCTGTATGAGAATGGTATATGAGAACATAATTCAGAAGCTTATAGTATGCTTGGATGTGTTATACACGTGTGACTTATTTTTTACCGGTTGGAGAAAACCTTATTTATATAAGATCACGACCTACATGATACTTTGCTTTAACTAACATTTTCCTGCGGCATCGCTCGCGTGGGATTTCAAAATTCGCGTAAAAACTACGTTCTGGCGCCGTTGTAAGGCATGTTATGTATAAGAGACTGTCGTATGTGAAAAACGATTTTCCCTGTTTTTCTGCTTTAGTCTTAAAATATTTCCTGAATTTTTTTTGCTACAAACCTCATGGAGCCCGAAACCTTTCCGACGAATGCAATACCGTGGAAATCGGTCCTTGCGTTCTAAAGTTATAGCATCAGGAAGAAAAATTCGACCTCTTTTTAACCGATTTCTTTTTTGAAAATCGGTTAAAAATAGGTCGAATTTTTCTTCTTTTTTATATAAATATATTAGTGTATTAAGAAGTTTATATATAAAGTATAAACTGAGGCATAAAATGTTAAATATTAAGGTAATCACTTAGCCTTCTAAAGATTTTCTCATGAAATGACGGACTTTTTAAAAGTGTCGTCTCAAATTCGAAATAGGTTAAAAAACTGTTACATCAGAAACAATCTTGGCAGTTTTTAGGTCGACTCTTTGAATTAAATCCGCGATGAAAAGTATTAAGAATCCTTCTCACTGGCATTCTGCCCGCTGCAGACGATTATGTCCGACTTATGTAGCGGGAACTTAATATTAAACTGTTGGTTTTAATTGTTTACGTTGTGTGCCAGTGATCTTCAGATGTTTAATGAAATTATACAATTTTATGGACATTTAACTCTCCGAGATCATTAACACCTTTTGTTATGGGCTATGAAGTTTATTAAATTAGACAGTGTGTTTGTCGATATTCCATTTCTATAAATATACTAGAGGACAAACTTTGTCCTATTCTGCTGATTTCTGAATCTAAACCATCTAGCGCGCCTAGACTCGTATCTATAAAGACACTATCGCAATCGATCGAACCGTTCTGATAAATATCCACACTAATATTATAAATACTTAGAGGAATTGCTCAGAGTCATTCCATCTGCAAACTTTCGCCATCGTCCTACGCGAAAACTTCCCACATCATCTTGATGAGTAGCAGTCGTCTACTGTGCGCTTTTCGCGTAACTTTTTGTCTCGCACAGTAAAACTTTAAAGTGAACTATCAGAAGTATTTCCGGATCGATACGACCTGAAAACCTTTAAAAAGAAAGCGTATTTCCTCTTAAAAGGCCGACAACGCCCCTGCAACTCATCTGGGTGGCTATTATGACCATTACAAACCTGCATGGTTCCAGGCAATTCAATATACGCCCAACAATTCTCTAGTTCTTTTTTCGTATTGCAGTGTCTTATTAGAATAATAACTGAATTAATTCTAGTTTGGTTGTCTATGAATGGATTTTAAACGTGTGGTGACATAGGGAACGTCAAACTTCACGTATTTAGTGTCACGTGACCGCTGACTGGCTGGATCTTGGCTGGGAATAAGAGGTCATAATAACCCCCCAGTTACATTTTATCTTGCCGAAATAACCTCCTTGACGGTGACGGTGCGGTAGACAAACTGCGTAAGTCGGACTGGCGATTGATGTAATAAAATAAAACCGGAGGACTTTGAAACGTATATTAACATTAAAACAATAACGGAACACAATTCGTAACAAGCACTCGGACGTAATAAATAAAATTATATAGTATAAGGAGCAGGAATATTTTTCTGACGTCTGTCAACTGAATATTTCTTGTACATTTTCTTCTATATCCAAAAACCAAATAACTAGTTTTCGTTCACACTCAAACACCAACACCCCCCCTTGAACGTAAACAACCGCGACGGCTTGCAGCTTGCAGTGTTGGAGGCCCTTTGTCAGCGCGTCAGCCACCATGTCCTCGGTAGACACAAGTACTTGTATCTGCCCAGCCGCTACCTTTTCTTTGACAAAGTGGTATCTCACGTCAATGTGCTGACTGCACGATAAGCAAATATATATAACACAACCCAAAGTAGTGGAAAGGAACCTGCAGGCTTGTCTATTGCTGTTGTATTAACAATTTTATTTTAATTTTCAGATATGGGGCGACCTACGAGAGGGTATCGAGCAGGTGTACAACAGAGAGAACATCGAGAAAGTGCGATATATGAACCTGTATACGTATCCTTTGCAATCATAACTAAATGATTTTGAAACTAACTGTGATTTTTCGAAAGGCCAAAAGGTAGCTAACTAATCTTTGCAGCACACCGCAGGCAATAGGGAAATATGCGTGTTACTAAAATTTATTGAATACAAATAAATATTATAGCGGGCTAAAAGATATAGAGTGACGAAAATCTCGGATTTCTGTTGAGAAATGAGTAAGTTATTAGCTTTTAAAGTTTTGTACCTATCTCTATTGTCTGGTTTACACGTATTAAGTTGATAAGTAGTTAACTAAATTTTAACTTAATTTTAAGTCACTTGCAACAAGCTAGTAAATTTTGTGTTTACATGGAATTATTAACTTAAAATTAAGTTAAAATTTAGTAACCTACTTATCTACTTAATACGTGTAATCCAGGCATATCTCTCAAAACGTAATTTAGTATGAACTTATAGACTTTGACGTCACAATCAATATCGAATCTCTATTTCTGACTACTTTAAAGGCTTGTAACTTTGTTATTTTCAATTTTATCGAAAAACTACAAACTACATTGTTTTTCAATAACGATAGATTTATTTAAAGAAAAAAAAATCATGCATATTCCCTGTAGGTTTGTTTCACGGGAGAATTTAATCGTAATAAAAGATATATTTTAATATATTTAATCAAAATTAATTTAGTAATTTCGGCGTGATTTTCTTTATTAAATTAGTGGCAAACGAGCAGCCAGGTAACCTGATAAAATAACTACCGTCGTCCATGGACACTTGTAACATCGAAAGATTTGCAAGTACTTTGCTGGCATTCTTGACGGAATTGATGCAACAAACTATTATACTATATTGATGAAACAAATTTTTATATCAGCAATCTCCTTGACCGTCTCCCAGTCACGTATACAACTACTGCACATCTGTGAACCAGCAGAGTGGCAGCGGCAACGCCCGCAACGCCGCCGGCAATGCCCCACACAGGATCTCCAACTTCATAGGCAAGAAACAGGTAAGACATTGCCTTACTTTACGGAGAATATATATTAATCTATGTATACTCGTATATTAACACGCGAGCGGAAAACCTTGTACCCATTACTATGGAAGACGCGTAGAGTTGTAAAAGCATGAAATTTCTCCTAGTTATTGTTGATGTGGAGGACGAGCGTGGAATACCAATATTATTTTAAATTCATCTTGCATATTTATAATAAATAAAACGCGACACACAATACAACATTCACACTACAATATTTTGACAAGACACGATGATTAAATACGAAATACTCTTTTGTCTATGGCTTGTCTTTGTCTTTTGTCTAATTTTTTTAAAACAAATTTTAATTGCCTGGTAACCTTTATGCCAAATTGGAGTCTGTGATTGAATTGAGAATAGGCTATCGTTTTTTATAGCTCCATTACACGTTGGATTTAAATATTTATGGTCGAATTTCGACCACAGGGCGACCTCTAGTTATCATTACTAGATGATGCCTGCGACTCCGTTTCGCCAAAATTCATTTTCAGGGATAAAAAGTATCCTATGTCCTTTTCCGGCCCTCAAAGTATCTCCATACCTTTCAGCTAACTCTTTTACTTTGTCTTGATATTTATAATATCAGTATTGAAATGTGGATATTGTAGCGAAGTTACTGGGCAATAGCTTGCTACCTTAAAAAACCAGCCTTGTGTATACCGCGAATAACGTAGAATAAAATATAAACAGGGGGGTTATTATGAACTGTCATTCCCAGCCAAGTTCCAGCCAGTCAGCAGTCACGTGACACTAAATACGTGAAGTTTGACGTTCCCTAATGTCACCG